>BQNB010055867.1:5809-38924 GCA_026074375.1 Tanacetum coccineum
CACTATATGCTATATTGTTAGGGTGACAAAACCCTTATCATATAGTTGGCTGTTATGCTACATTGACCGATCATTGTTTACATCTAAAAAATGTGCAAAGAATTTGTGTATTACTTAATTGGTTACGGGTCGTCAAACCACATGGTGATGAAGATGTTATTGCTTATGTGCTTTTGCCATTCTGAAACAATAAGTAGTTGCTTAATTATGATGGGTGAAAATGACCCATACTTTGGCGAGGGATCATAATATCATGTTTGCAGCGATAGCAGGTCGATTACCTGTTTGTCTAGTTTTGTACTCGAATTTCTAAGCCATTATGTTACCCTTTATGATTTTCATAGGCGGTTTGATGCTAATTACACAACTTCTATACATGCTGATTGATTTACGTTGTTTTGTTATTGGAATTGATATATTATCTACACTGGTACAACACGGTTGTAATGAGGGTTTATCACTGTCATGTGTCCCGACAATAAGAAGATGATTTTCAATTAGGCACACGTGAGAGTGACAAAACCCTGATCCTGTAGTTGGTTGTTGCGCTACATTCACTGACCATTGTTTACCTCCTATGTCTCACCAATTGCACGCTATCTTGATGAGGCAATCATGATCTTACGAACTGGCACCCATGCATAAATAACCTAAAAGCTGCAAGGGTGAATGAAGTGGGAGAAATAGAAAATCACTTTTATTATGGGTTATGTGTTTCTTGATTATATGATCATGTTATTCTAAATTATCTTTTTATTTTTGCGAAATATAGGCAATGATGATATGATGCAGTTTGTGAGATCCTTATTGATAATTATGTTCCAAATCGGCGTGTATCTTGTATCTTGCGGAGGCATTGAAAGCTCACTAAGCAAAAACTTATTTATAGCCAATGGTAGGACAACTCCATTTTTTCTTATGGATCCGAATCTTGTAAATATTTGAGCCATTTAAATTTAATTTTCATCCTCCGATTGATCACCCCCACGCGTCCATGTCTAGAAGTCACAACATCGTATTCACAAAGTAAAACATTATATTCGTTTGGTCTGTTGGCTTCTTACTTGGACTAGGATTTAGTCTTTTAGAAGGTTGTGTTGTAAGGGGTTTGGTTACTTTCATGGTGTTTAATCATCTTGAAACATTGTTTGATTTTGGCTACTAACCAAGAAAAAATTGTGTTAGATATAATATAGTCACCACAACGATTTCTTAGAGTGTGAGTGAATAAAGTCGCTTGGAAAATAGGGGTACAATCCACGATCAAATTTTTTGTGTTAGTGAGCACGTATCCATTAAAAATACTAAGTGACTCCTAAAATCCTTAACATGTTTGATTAGATAAAAATTTAGTTGGATTAATCAGTATTAGTGACGTAAAAACAACTGTTAGTCAAATCTTAGACGGTTAGTTGATATTTAGTCGCATACATTAAGCATTAAGTGGTGTAACATAGTGTTTATAAGTGATGTCCAATTTGGGTATTAATGTGAAATTTATATGTGATAATTTTGATGATGACTTACTTGGTTCAATCTTGACCCTATGAGTTTATGTCTTGTTGTTGGGCCTTTTGTAATATTTAGTCACACAATTTTTTTTTTTTTTAGTATTTTTAGTCATCATACTATTTAAGCTATAAGTGACCTAAAAACAAAGTGTTATATGTAGTGAACTTTTATTTGTTACCATTCATTAATTTGTGTATTTTTGGAATTATGGGTGACTATTGATTATCCATAATGGCACATGGAATTTTATGTTTGTGTGACCTTTTGTACATATTCTATAGTTATCAACAATACTATAGTTTTTTGGGTTCTTTTAGTCACTGATATTATTAATAGCAGAATGTGACCAGAAAAGTGTTAATAGTGTGACCATATGCTGTTTAATAGTGAAAAAAGTGTATTTTGTCCTTTAATGTTCTACTTGATCATCCAAATGGTCCATCCGCATGAATTTTTTCAGTTTGTGTGCGCATGTTGGTAATATTTAGTCATCATTTAGCCATGTTCTATTTGGAGTTCTGTGTAATCCATTACAATTAAGGCATAAAGTGGTCTCTAAAAGTATTAATATAGTGTGATTCTCTCTGCCGTTTAAGTGAAGTATTAAATGTATTTCTGTTGTGGGGACGCTATTGATTCCATCTCCAATGTCCTCATGATTTTTTATGTGTTGGGGGGCTATTTATGTAAATATCAGTTTCACATCCAAAAGCATGTTTTTTTGTATTTTAGTACATACAAATTAAGCATAAAGTGACTCTGAAATTGTTATTTAGTGTGATCCTATTCAAATTATGCTGTTTAAATGTGATACGGAAAATGCTTGTGTATTTTGTTGTGACTATTTTGATCATCCTAATGGTCTACATGAATTTTTTATGTTTGTGTGGACCTTTTTGTAATATTTTAGTCACACAAAAGCAAGCATTCTTTTTTTTTATTTAGTCACACAAATTTAAGTATAAAGTGGCCTCACATAAGTGTTAATAAGTGTGGACTATTATATAATAGTTTAAAGTGATAGTATTAATATGACGTAATTTTGTTTAAACATTTCACTTACAACACAATATATTGTGGGCTAATGTTGTTACGGTTAGGGAATCAGTTGGAATTCAGTTAGTCATAGAGCCATTTTAAACGGTATTCTCAGCTAGATTTTACCGTAGCACTTAATATGCTTCTTGGAAATTTAAAATTGCATACGGGATTTCTAAAGCGAGAAATAAAAAGTTTGCAACGGCTGTATTTTCCAGCAAAGAAAAATTCGTTGTATAAATTATAAACCATTTATGATTTGGGACTATTTCTCACAATTGCTTTTCCTATCGCGGTTTTGACTCACAATAACATATATTTAGAAGAAAAATTGCCAACGGGCAAAATTTTGGTAAGGCAAATTTGACATTCGACAACGAATTTGCTTTGAATATTATATGCACAGACGACGACGTATAATGTGTGTCAAGTTTGCTATTGGAGTCCAACCAGCAAATGGTTATCAGTACCAGTATTTTGAGTTAAAACAACTGGCAATTTTCGCTAAAATATAAATAAGCATGCTAGCGCAATTTTCTTCGTAATCATACAATATCTAAACATAATCATATATCTGATAACGCTCAATTTGAAATCAAATTGTCTAATTAGATGTTCGAACATTCTAAAATACATACATAGAGTAATCATATCCTGACTCCAAAACTACCACTATCCTAAACCAATTTACGCTCGGATACAAATGATTAACTAAATACTTAACAAATGTGTAATCCACTAAGGTGCTACTTTCTAAACATATATTGTGTATAAAACTGAAAGTATTGTTCATTACTATTTTATGCTCAATGAATGTTATAGTAGTATTGGGTACGTGGTGAGGTTGGCTTCTCCCGTCATAATTCTTTAAAACGCTCTTCTTGATAGTTTTCGATTTGTTTCTTTGATCCTTTCTTCACTTGAATTGTTTACTGTTTTTTTTTCTTTCGCTAAGTTTTCTTTAATATTTCTATAGAGCTTCCTTCTCTCTCTCTCAATATAGCTTTTATTCTTTCTTTCTTGCTTGTCATGTCCCTTCGCTAATTTTATAGTAGTTTGACTTAGAAAATAGACAACACATTTAACAAATGACAACTCCTTGTGAATGCATTAAAGACACCCATGGAATGATTAGAAAGATAACAAAAACATAGACAAATACAATAACTTATTTTTTCAACCAAGTAATGAGCGTTAAAGTTACTCTGTTGGCCCGATTTGTATAATGAAAATAACACCTTTGGCCCGATATGTATAATGAAAAAACAAGTAGCAAGAGCAATATATATTACCAGTGGGCATTGGAACTTTTGGGTAGTTTCCATGTTAGTACATTACCAGTAAAAACTATGCATTATATTCAAAACATAGTTGTAAGCTTATATAAAAAGAATAGAAAAAATGAAAAAAACATAAATGTTAGATAGGTGGGAGTTAGCATTCGACATAATTATCACGTTTCAAATATAAACCACTTCACAGTACCACGACCCATGTTGCCCGTCATTATTAATTTTTAACCCATTTCAACTCATTATGTCCCATTTTAACCATATCAGCCCGACAACTCATTAACATCCTAAATCGACCAGGCCCTTCAACTATTAAGCCAAATTGCTTTACAAGATCTTGAGCGAAATTCATTCTTACAACTACTTTACACAACATACAACCCAATATCAATATTACCACCTATTATTATAGTTGTCATATAGTACACATTGTATCTTCTTAAACTAAATTAGATATGCTATGAGAACTAGTTCCATAGTTCCTGTCAACAGAAAGATGGGATCAAACGCCTTGTATGCCAGGAATGTATTCCCCTTGTAAGGTTGAGTTACTTAGTTCCATAGTTCCTCATTATGTGGGTGTGATTCAAAGTTCTCCTAATGAATATGAGCCATACTCGCTTGATATTTTTCCTAGAAAACAATCCAAAAATAAAGATGAATTGTTTAAATTGTTTAATAATGCACTGCAAAATTTGGCTAACCTTTTAGAGGTTTCGATAGGCACAATATGATCACGTGACTTGCCAATAACCCTTCTAGGAAACAAACTCAAACATGCTTGATTCGCCTACCTCATTTGGCTCACCCACCCCTGTTGGTGCTCCTGGCATAACCAACCAGTTTGCTTTAGCTGACCAGTTTGCATATGTGCCCCTGCTGCCTCATTTTCCCTATCCCTTGCTTCAACTCTTATACATACTTTTTCAAAAATATAACCTACAAAACATCATATTACAGCCCTTCCTAGCTAATTTTAACTCTTAAATAGCCTATACAACCAATTAGAAATACCAGTGATGATGAGGTTGTGAAAAACATAAAGTGATGGCATGACCAATGGTAAATTAACCATCAAACCTGCACAATTAAGAAAATGCAATACTGTTAACGTTAGTACCAATTTCTTTTTCATGTAAGCATACATTATATACATGGAGATAATCACAAATAAAAAATACTCAAACAACATAGACAGTTGGAATTTAGTTTGTAAAACTAGTCTAGGATTCATTAATACATAAACACTAGCAAAAGTCATAATCAAATTGAATAAGTAACCATTTGCATTTTATTAAAGAATTGGAATTAAACAAGCTATGTAATTCTAAATTAACTTAGCAACAAATTGAAGCATTATCACAAATGTTTAAAATCAAAACCAAAAACTCAAAATCACTACGAAATTGTCAAAAGTAGCACCCAGTACTAACCACATATTTATGAACCCAAAATCAAAATTCTCTTTATCCAACAAAATAAATCAACCGATAACATACATCTACATATTATCATACACATATTACTATAGTCTTAATATAAGAGCGGAAACACTAATATACTATATTGAGAGTAAGTAACTATTGGGGTTCGGTAGTGAGCACTGATATGCAAGAGATGAGAGTGAGGAGTGAGACAGTGGTGGCATGACGAGTGATAGATGAGAGTCGGAGTCGGGTGGTGGTAGACTGGTAGCTATGGTGGCTAAGAGTAAGGAGTATGGTGTTAAGCCATAGCTCTTCATTTGGACATACTGCATTTCACTCTCACTAAAAATTACACTTTATCTTAACTCATCCCATATCTTTCATTTGGGGGTCCCTACACCACAATTTTATTTTATTTTCATTTTTTAACACAAAACATAATTCATTTCATTTAATTTATACATAAAAATAATTACAATAAAAATAAAACATTGCAAAATTTAAAAACTAATGCAAAAATTTATAAAAAATACATCAAATTATAAATAAACTAATCTTCATGTTGATGTTGTAGATGTTGTTGCCAAAGATGATCAATGACATTACGTTGAAGCTTTGCATGTGTTTGTTTATCACGTAGTTCTTTGGATTTTCTTCTTTGCAATTCGCATCGCTCGACCCATGTCCTTAATATATTTGCTTGCGGCCAATATAAATTTTTGATGGTCAAACTCGAATTACGCAAACTTTTGATCTTTTAAAATCTGTTATGCTATTGAATGCAAGTGTTTTGATTCTCCGTAAAGCTTGTGACGGTTCCAAGCTCGCGCGGTTGAAATATAATATGCTTATCGTCATTTAAGGACCTTAAAGCTCTTTATCATCCTTTGCGAGCACTTGCTGTGTTTCCGTTTAAATAACGCATCTGATCTGAAAATTTTTTTGCAAACGTAAAATGATTTAACAAATGATGGTAACCTTTGTGGGTTAAATGTCGTCGGCTAGATAATACCCTTTTTCAAATATGTAAACCTTGTTACATTCAAACGGAGCCCGGAAATGGCCGATGTCATCAGAGGTCGTCAATAACCAGAGAATTATTCAATCGGTTAATATCGTTATTTGCACCCGGATTACCCCAAAAAAAATGCATGCAAATCATAAATCATATGAAGCACAGCCTCAAGCATTATCTTGGTGGGTTACTTTTAATCACCTCTATAGCAAATTGCCCATGCCATGCTTTTGGGCAATGTATCCATTCCCAGTGCATACAATCAATGCTTCCAAGTATTCTCGGAAAACCATGAATATTATTGTGAGCAATGTATAAATTTTGAATGTCATTGAAGTCAGGTTTTTTATATACTCGGGCATAAACAGATCGATAACGCACATAGTAAAAAAATATAGACAATCGCATGCGCAATGGTTACCTTTGTAAATACTCAATTCTAATGAATCAAAGTGTTACGTCTTATGCCAATTGGCGTTTATGTCGCTTATGTGCATTTTCATAATTTAATTAACACTATAATTTGGTATAGACCCGTAGCTCGGGGGTAGGACTTCTTAATAAGGAAAATCTAAATGAGGGCAGGAGGATGGTGAGTTTGAATGTAATTTTCAATACCTGAGACTATTTCTAAAAATAGTGTACGGCTCATACGATATCGTTTTCGAAAATAATACTCAGGATATTTTGGGTGAGGACCAAAATAGTCCGCCATCAAACGTGCTTCCGCTTCTAAACGTTCCTGGTAGATATAGTTTCGGTGGCGCATAATCATATCAAGATCATTGAAATCATACGTTCGGCCAACATCACCTCATCTGCGTATCTCTACATCATGTTTATTGATATTAGAGTAGTGTTTTGAACAGACGTAGTTGTGTAAAATTTGATAAAAATAGGTGTATTTTAGGGTAAAAGTGGGTATTAAAAATTATAGTAATCAAATAATTAAATAATAAAAAATAGTTATAGTTCAAAAAATGCCATGGATTTATTGTAACGTTCATTTCATTTTTCGTCGATCCAAGTATGGATTATGGCGAAGTTCCGTGATTTTTTGACTAAATGACGAGCGGGGTTGGAGTGGTGGCGAAGCCTGTGGCGAAGCCACGTAGGCTGTGGCGAGCCACCACTGCCACCATACTCCTTCCTCTAATGGTGGTTCATCTCAGATCTGTGTTAGGGGAAAAGAAGGTAGGTGGCGTCTGGTGTGTGAAAGTATTTGTTTGTAGGCTATATTGGTTTAGTGTAAAACAAAAGAGTTGGGGAAAATATGTGAGGGAACTTTTGAAACGGGGGAAATGAAAATATTTTGGTGAAAATCAAATTTTGAGGCGGGGGAATCTCTTAAGAAATTAGAGCTTAGTTGTCAAGGGCTAAGATCAGTGGTAATGGTTGGTAAAAAATTAACCGCGCAGCTCTGAATAAGGCTAAGATGTGTCGTTAAAAAATTATTCAACGAGCTGAGCCTAAACGAACTAGAGCCTAAGCTCGAGCCTAAGTTGCAGTTCATTTATTAATCGAGCTCGAGCCCGAGCTTTACATATAAAGCTCAATTGGGCTCGCGAGCCTAAACAAAATTAGAATATTTTAAGTATTAGAAATGTATAAAATATTTGCATTTCTATTATAAGTGAGCTTATATCGAGTATGTATTACTAACACATGTCTATTTCGTTACTTATAATGTTTTATCAAATATAATAATCAAAGACATTGTTTCAGGCGACACACACAAGTTTTAAAAACAGAAAACCCAAGTAAACGAATAGCATTTCTAGAGAATAAGCACAGTTAATCTTTTGCTAAGTGGTTACGCAAAGAGGTAATTAATCGTATGTTATTTATAATTGTTTATTTGTTGTTCCTTCAATTTGAAGCTAATATATACTTGTAATGATATTCAGGTTGAGGAAGATGTCAGACCATCTCCATAGAAAGTGGTTCATAAACTATATGGTGGGAAAAAATATTCCATATAGACCACGCGCCACCGTAGGAAATCGATGCATATAAAAACATCTCAATGGGGTTATACGTTCTTTCGGAAATGTCATGATGACAAAGTTTACCAGAACAGTGGGGTTAGTGTTGAGGCAATAGATCTGCACATATCTAAAGAAGTTGCAACCACAAGAAAAGCATTTGATATGGGGTTTTACTCGTGTATAGGTAATAGAGTACCGTTTTAGCCAAATTCCTTCTTTTTAAAATATGACTTGTTATCACAGAGCTGGTAGGGCTGAAACACGATACTATTTTTTTTTTTTTTTTTTTTTTTTTACTTTTTTTTTTGGGTATTACATGGGTGTTGACTGAATAATTTAGGCCACAAGGTTGATCCATTCATATTAGCCTCACAAGCATGACAAGTGTTTTATGTGAAAGATCAGATAGATAAAAAAATTATCTATTGTCTTTAAGACACCTCCCAATAATTACAAAGATATGTATGACGAAGTCGATGAGGAATTTAGTATGGTCATTCACCAGCACAATAATAACATATAGCCACGTGTAGATCGACGTGACTTGGGTAATGAATCACAAAATGACTACTATCGAACCGACTGTGGAGGTGTTGTTATACAAAAATCCAAGTGAACCATGTCATGCTCAATCTGTCAAACTCTACCTTTATCATAATTTACCCGTTCTTTTAAAGTATATAGACATTCAATTTTTTGTACTTGTTTAAGGATTTATGTTTGTACTGTGCATAACCTTTTTAAGCTTTTGTTTTGCTGCAAATACTCTTGTGAAGGCTTTCATTTTATCTATTAATTTTTTACTTCCTGTTTGGTTTATATGTTTGTATACGAGGCTTTCAAACCCGAGCGATGCCCCGGATGAGTCATGAAGTTGCTAACGTGCAATGTATTTATTTTTAAAAAAATTAAGCTATTATTTATGCGTTTGTTATAAGGACCGGCCTTGTGTCCTCGCATGTCATTCCTTTTTTTGTGCCGATAATATGGGTAGTAGCATGTAGTCTATAGTTTAGGTCCCTTTTAGAACCCTTTCGCCAATTTCAGTTTGATCATTGCATAGAGCCTTCCTATCTTGGTCTGCATTTTTATGGCAGTATGCTGTCTCTGCGTGTTTGGCTTTGGGTTTGCATGTTTTACTGTTTAAGAATGTTTGGCATTTTGGGGGTTGTAGCTTGGTACAACTTATGTAGTCGAATAAGCTACTTCCTAGCTTATTCAATTTGGGCTTAAGCTCATAAACTTCTTAATTTTGCTTATTAAACTATTTACTCGGCTTTAAAACTGCTTATTAAATCTGCTGATAAGCTGATATAGATAAAGGGTGTTTTGTTTTTGGTTTTCAAAAAAAAAAAGGAATCACGCCCAGCGAGAATCGAACCCGCGACCTCCAAGATAGAGGTTAAGCAGATTACCATCTCAGCCAGACAACCTATTCATCCTCGGAAGAAGAATAACCGACTAATCCCGTTGATCAAACTGGGAAGGAACGTGTCACATTAGAGGTGAACGATCAGAGGTGTCCTCTAATCACTACAATGAGTTGGTCCCTCTTTTAGTAGACTCAGCTATGAATATTCATGAAAAAATGAATGCCGGGCTCTTTCTTTCACAGCTAATCCTATTCTCCCTTTACTTACTTATAACAGTTATTCGATTTTGCTAGTTTTGCATAGTTGCTTATTTGCGCTTTTTGATTATTTTCTATTTTAAATCTAGATTAGTTTAGGCTTAACTCCATTTGGGATAATGAGTTTCGGAGTTTCTTGTTTTTTAAAACTAAAAAGTAGTTCAGGCTTTTATACGTGGTCATAATGTACCGGTTTTTTGCTACCTTAAAAAAATGTGTGACAAAACTTAACGTCTATGATTTAGTCACATAAACAAATTACTTCATGTGACCTTTTATGACATTATAAATTTAGAACACAAATCAATGTGACTATATAAAATTTAATGATAACGATTTTACATTTTGCTCTAAATAAATAGCCCATGAATACTTTTCCATGATGTGATGATATGAATATATTTGTTAACATTATATCACCTTAAATATAGCATAAACATATTAGTCAACATTTATTGAGATGTTGTGGCTATTTTTAAAGGCATTTAGTCATGTTCATGCTAGAAGTAAATGTTGACTTTACACATTAATTTGGCAAGCTAACACACACTTAACTCTAATCCACACATATTAATTTACGAGACCATTTAACTTTTTTTGTACTGGATTTTGGCTACACTTAAATAATGTGTGACAAAAAGTTTAGTGTGACCATATATGGCATTTGGTCACAGTGTTCAAGTGTGTGACATATATTTGTCACTATTTATATGTATATCGTGACTAATTCTTCAACCTTACTTTTCATTTGTCGCGCGTTCCAAATTTAAATTTGGATAAATAATTAGCAAAATATAGCAGTCACCCTTAACGAACCCGCGACCTCCAAGATAGAGGTTAAGCAGATTACCATCTCAGCCAGGCAACCTATTCATCCTCATAAGAAGAATAGCTTCGCTCTCTAGCCAACTGATCTCGTTGATCAAACTGGGAGGGAGTGTGACTAATGCTTCAAGCTTACTTGTATTTGTCACGCGTTCCAAATTCATATGTCGCTAAATAATCAGAAAAAATTACCAGTTACCTTTAGCCACATAAATGTTTGAATGTGTGGCAATACAGTTCTAATGGTCACACAATCAAAATTTCATGTGTGGCTAATTAGTAAATGTTGTCTATTTTGGTACCTTTAGCCACATAAATATGTGAATGTGTGGTCGTTCCATTTTGCCCATGTGTGACCAAATCCCAGATTTGTACTAGTGAATGTAGAAAATGAATTCTAATTTGGCATACGTAACGATCACAAAACCCTTATTGTATATTTAGATATAAGCCATGAGACGATGATGAATATAAGCAGGTGATGTGTAATTAAAGCTTTAAATTTATAATATTAGTTTTATCCGATTTCCAACTAACACACGGGTAAAGTATAAACCCTTATTTATAGTATAAGTGTAGGGTAAGACCAGGTCGTTCTACGGGATTTGGTATTCTAAAAAGAGTCGATTATATTACGAAAGGGGTAAATCTCATAGACTGTCACAATCTAAAGATTTCAAGGTACTTCAAGATATAAAATGATGTTGTTTGGGGGAACGAGAACAAATATAGATAAACTTGGATGGATAACGGGTTCAAGAATTAAATTATAATCGATTAAAGAAACATGTAGTTTACTAAAACCATTGTCTATTTATTATAATAAAAAATCCTTTTGGCCTTTACTTTTGATTACAAAAATGCTTTAGGTTCAATTCAAGTTTGAAAATAATAAATATAAACTTTCTTAACCAAGTTCGTTAGACATGTGGTTAAGCCTTAAACCTTTTTATACTCGGGATAATAATCATTTTGTTAGTCAATCATCACAAGGCTAAGATCTAGTTGTCATAGACAAACAACTTGGAAACCAAACATACAGAGTCGGAGTCTTTCGACCTATTTTTGATCTAGTATGATGATTAAATGACTATTAAAGAATCCGAGTATAAAAACATCAAGTTTATATTTAGTTAATTCCAAAGTTCAATAGTTCATTCAAGTTTAATCCATAATTCCCTCATGATCCCAAACAAACATGTTAAACTACTCCATATTCATCAATTCAAAACACATAACAAGCATGAACAATTCAGAATTCATAATAATAAAGTAGGGAAATGTGTTTATACCAAACTCAATAGCAAAATATATTGATTCTCAAGAGTTTCCTTCGAACAATAATTCCAACAACCCAGAAATTTAACTATAACCACTATAACAACTTCTTAACACAACCTTCTAAGATCAAATGGCACTTTCCTCTACTAAAACCTAGAATATGATGAAGAATAAGGTTTATTCTTCAAAAATTCCCTAAGAAGAACTTCCTATCTATTGAGAAATGATTATAGATTATTAGAATGAAGAATGGGATGCCTCTAACCCTGAATTTCGTGCTCTATTTATAGCCTTTGAGTGAGCATCAGTTGCTAAAATTTAGGGAGTGAAAAGTTGCACATTGCAATCATTTATGACTTAGGAGTAACTGCAGGAGAAGTGCGCTGCACAAGGAAAATTGTGCGCCGCAATTGGTGTGTAATTAAATGGCATTTACTTCGTCTTGAAGTACGACACACAAAAAGATTTATGCGCACACTTTTGCTTTGTTCATTAAGTCCTCCTTGGATTTTTCTTCTAGATTCCTCATATAACGATCATTATTGCATTTAACGGGATTCTTTTGCATGTTTAGTCCTTTTCTTCATTTTTGGTCCTGATATGAATATTACACAATAAACAAGTAAACTTTGCAAAATTTGATGTGTAAACATATATTTTTAATGTATTTTCAAGGGATATTTTATGTATATTTGGAGCATTATCAGCAGGTATAATAAAGGAAGCAACCGTCTGTAACTTGGCTAGGAAAGCTGTTGGGTGTGCAGCCATGGCAGACTTACACTTTCTTATAACCTTTAGCTTATATCTGAGTCAATTGATTTATTTCTTTGGGCATCAATATTTTAGCATACTTCTAAACTATGAAAAGTTGGACAATGATGTGAATGAGAGTTTGAACCTCAAATGTATTTGTTTTCTATAAATAGATTATTGTAAGAGTCTACTGCTTTATGATGTACACCAATGCTTGAGCAGCTTATCAGCGTCTATAACATCAAAAGAGATGCTTTACGCATGGATAAGTTGCTCAAGAATAAGATATAACATCAACAGTTCGGTTTTGAATGAAAATCCCTATCTGAGTCCGTAGTAGAAAAACCATTTAAGAAACAAGCCGATCAATACATATAAGGCCCTTTTTCCATGTTTCTCAAAAATTATATTATCAACCAACGCCTTTTGAAAATTCGTATTCAAAAGAACACAAACTACTTTATGGTGTCATATTCGGGTCCACAAGAGACTCTTGCCAGGGATAAAATGCGTTCCACCAAAGAACGTTGGGGAACGAAAGAGAATGACGTGACAACTAGTCTGGTGCATATTACTTTTTGCCTCACCTCCTTTTACTTCATATCCTTTGTGCACGTTTTATCATATCGTTGATAAGCAGCTTTTGTGGTATCAAAAAACACTTTAAAATGAATATATTGCTTATTTAAAACCATTTAAATTCTATCCTTATGAAATTGAAAAAAACGAATAACCTCGCGCTCCGCAGTGGAGCGCGGGTTGAAATCCTCGTTTGTAGGGTAGCCAAGGTGTATATAAAAATAAATTGAACGATTTAAATGGGTAGAGCTTGTCAAAAGTAACCAAAGTGTATATAAATGCCTAAAAGTCATCTAATCTTATGTTGTTGGATGTCTTGTTCTTTATCTACATTCATCACTCTATTGAAATCATTAATTAATTTTGTGTGTCGAAAAAGGAATATATATGTATAATGGTTCGAGTTAATTACATGTTTGGTCCTTGTGGTTATGTCCAAAATGCATGTTTCGTCCTAGTAAGTTAAAAATTACACCAGTGGTCCCTATGGTTGACCCAATTGGGTTGACTGGTCCTTTGACCAATTTCCCATCTAATTGGGCGTTAACTTCTCCTACCGTTAGGGGTATTTTTGTCTATTCGCATACATATTCACCTAACTTATACACACCTCTTGACTCTTTGATTTATACTTCCTATTTTATTATGTCCATCATTCCTTCTTCTTCACTTCCCTCTTACACATGAAATCCTTGAGATTGTTCTTCATCGACCGATCATGGTGAAGCTTAGTATTGATTTGAATGTACGTAAACATAGCTCAGACACTGATGAAGCTGCACAAAATGGTAAGAACATAGTTGATGTGCGTTGATTGCAAACCGACATTTTACAATCCCCTAGGTACTGTACCTAATCGTTGTAGTGTCGTATAGGTAAGACTAGGGGGTTGTTATCGTTCTTTAGGGGAATAGTTTGTGAAGGCTCGAATCGTATGGTCATTAAGGTCTAAAGGTTGGGAGAAGAATATTGTTGTATTTTTATTATTTTTTGAAAGCAAGTAAAATCTCGGGTTTGAAGAGGGGGCTTTGTTAAAAACATAATTTCACAGTCTAACAAGAGAAGCTCGGTCTTGAAGAAAAAAGCGTCTTATAGCTCGTTAGTTAGTTAGTTAATTAATTAATGTTTTAATGATGTAAACGGGCCAAGATACAAAAAGCCCAGATAAAGCCCTAAAAGGGTAATCCCCTTTAGAGTATAAATACTCTATGTTTTTCTCATTATTAGAGTAGACAATATAGCTAGTCAATATTATTATTAGGGTTTCTAGCCACCAAAAGGTTTTTCTTTCAATCATCAATAAAGTCTTTATTTTTCCTGCATCTTGATTCTACACATCATTGTTAAGGTTTGTATGAATGATCATGGAACCTACAGGCTTGTTTTAAACTAATTAACTACTAATATAATTTTAATCTAATCTAACTATGTGGAAAACTCATATAGGTAAATAAACGTGCTCACTTAATCATGCACTACTCCTAAGTTTTCTCTTCCTAATGCTATTGCCCATCACCCTTATGATGTAATGTGTAAGTATGTTGGGTTTTAGAAGCCTTTATAACTTACTGCTGCTGGTTCAACATTGGTGCTGCTAGTGAAGATTTAGTGCCGCTCAGAAAGACTGAAGAAAATAGAATAAGTCTTTAGTGCTGTTAATGTATAGTTAGTACTGCCAGTACATTGTTAGTACTGTTATTATAATTAGTGTTGTTAGTAGTAAGTTAGTGCTGCTAGCATATAATAATTAGTGCTGTTACGAGATATGCATGAGTTAAATTAGGAATAGATATGCATTATCTTCTCACGCGTTTTGTAAGCCCATTAGGGTTTTCCTTTGTGTATAAAAGGAACCCTAGGCATAGTATATAGATCAATAGAGATCAATTAGCAATCATAACTTGTAACCTAATACGATTCAAGTTATAATATAAAGTGTGAGTTTAATAGAAGATCTCTTGTGTTTACTTAATACTGTTCTTCTTAGCATTGTTGATTAGTTTCCGCATAATCAATAGTGTTCATTCAGTGTTTCATTATTATTGCTTTAGATTTATCTAAAGTAACAAACCCTTTGCAAGCTAAAGGTTCAAGATCTATTCAGTAAGGGATCCAACAAGTGGTATCAGAGCTTGTGTGGAAACTCTAAATAAGAAGAACTCTATTATTTGAAGCAGATTTACAATCAAACCAAGAAGATAACAGAACAAGACTCTCATCTACCAACAATAACAGCAATGAAAATACCCATCATCAAGAAGGGAGAATATGATATTTGGAGCATTAGAATGCGACAATATATCTGCTACACAGATTATAACCTATGGGATATAATTGTCGATGGCGATCTCCAAGAAGAGGCTGCACCAGCAGGAGAACAATCTAGTCCTCCTGCTCTTAAGACTACCAAACAACTAACAGCCAAAAGGAATCAGTAAAGAGTTAAGAGCATCTTGCTATTAGCAATTCCTAATGAATATCTCCTTAAGTTTCATAATGTTCCAGATGCTAAATCTCTTTAGGCTGCAATCAAATCAAGGTTTGGAGGAAATGATGAATCCAAAAAGATGCAGAGGAATGTTTTAAAACATCAGTTTGAAATCTTTACCACTACACCAAATGAAAGTCTGGATAAGGCTTATGATAAGTTCTAAAAACTCATAAGTCAATTGGAGGTTCATGCTGCTCCAGTATCAAAGGAAGATATTAATCAAAAGTTTCTAAGAAGTCTTCCTCCTTCATGGAGCCAGATTGCTTTAGTTATGAGAAATAAGCCAGACATAGACCAGACTGATATTGATAATCTCTACAACAACCTTAGGTTCTATGAAGCTGAGATGAAAACGTCTTCAAATTCCACATTTATTTCTCAGAACTTGGCTTTTCTTTCTTCTGAGAATACAAGCAGTACTAATGAAGTTAGTGCTGCCAATGGATATTTTGGAGTTAATACTGCTGGAGGAACTAGCTCAACAAATCAGGTTTCATCTACTCTAGGTGCTGATGAAGTAGTGTGCTCTTTCTTTGCATAACAGGCAACCAGTCCTCTACTTGATAATGAGGATCTACAGCAGATTGATCAAGATGACTTGGAAGAATTAGATATTAGATGGCAGGTGGCCATATTGACTGTTAGGGTGCAGAGATTCATTCAGAAGACAGGAAGGAACTTGGATTTCAAAGGAAAACAACCTGTTACCTTTTATTAGTCAAAAGTTGAGTGTTACAATTGTCACAGGAAATGGCACTTTGCTAAGGAATGCAAATCAGGAAGGAACCAAGGGAAAAGATCTTATGGTGATAATGGCAGGATTGCAACAACAATGAACATTCACCTGTTTTAGCATAGTGACTCAAGATGTCTAGAGGCTCATGACCGGAACAGTGATTTTGTATGGAACCAGTTTAATTATGCTTAATGGCCATTCTCCTTCCTCAAGCTCATCAAGTTTTCTTACAATGAGGTGGCAAAATGTTCTAAACAATGGTCTAGAGTCTTTTAAACTCTTTAAAAGAACTATGATAGTGAAAGAGAATAAATGCAGTAGCCAGACTAGAAATTCTAGGGGTTATGAGTTAGCCTTAGAGTCACTAGATTAGAATAATTGGACATGAAAAGAATGTACTGGCTTTTAGGAGTGAAAAAATATGAGTTTTAAAACTATGTGCTTAGGTCATGAGAAGTAAAAATAACAACTTAAATGGAACTAGAAAAGTTGTTAGGATGAGATGAGTTGAAAGTTAAGATAGAAAATGGGAAAAATCATCCAAAGGTCTTATATATACTCAACAGTCAATGAGTGTCTAAAGATTAAAAATTGGTTTAGGGATAATATGGTCACACATTTGGATGAAATGAGTAACAAGTCTGAAAGTAGGAGTATATATGAGTGTTTTGAGGTAGATCAGTGATGAAGAGATCACACAGAAATGATAGGTTCTCAAAGTAGGATGGGTATCTTGCTGTCCCAGGGAACTTCCTAAACCCAGAGTAACATATCATTGCTGGTTCTAGATGAATATGCCATTAGGAAGAAAATAATTAAGTAAAAACAACTGAGCCAAAAGATGATACTAGTGAATCTAAAACTAGTGAGATTGTAGGTAAAATAAATGAAGTTAAAAAATCTAAACCAAATATTAACAGAGATAAATTTATCATTGAGGATTGGAACTCAGATGATGAGGATGATGTGTCTGAAGTAACAGAGGTTAGTCTTGTTAGTAATGAGACTCAAACAGTAAAACTCAGTTGATAAATATGGTAAATTTCTAGAAAAGAAGGAATTGGTTTTCAGAAAATAAAAGTTGCTTGTCTCGTTAAGAGTATGCCCATTTGATCAAAGATTGTAATTGTGATGCAAAAATAGTCCAGAACCTAAGCTGAAAACTTTATGGTCAATATAGTCAAAGGGTGGATCAAACTTGTAGGGATAATGGCTAAAAGGGTAACTCACCAAAAATTTTTCAAATAATTGGATTATATAACCCAAACATAGTAGGAATTTGGTCCAAAAAGGAGTACTAACCAAAAAATGTCTTGTTTAAATCCTTAGACAAATGGGAAAAAGAGCAGTACACACTGTTATTAGTATGCTAGTATGTTAGGCTGTTAGTAATGCTAGGCCTGTGTTACTGCTAGGCCTTGTTGCCAAATTTTAGCTCAACTGGTAGTGCTATTAGTCTATTTACCTAAGAATGACAATGTTAAGACTCAAGAGCCTATATTCACCAATCAGGGTCTTATACATAAAACCAGCTTTTTAGACCCAAAAATTAAAATGATGTTAAAAACTGTTGGGGTAAAAAATATGATACTGCTGGGTCAGAGCAGTAGTTAATATGTAAGGTCAGTTGATATTGTGCTTATGAAGTAAGGTGGGTTTGGTTGTCATAATGGAAATTACCATGGATTTGTTTCAAGAAAGTGGATCTTTCATGCTCAAGAATGGTTTGTGTTATGCTGGTGACCCAAAAGGGATTTTCCAAGATAGTAGTGGCTTGGGTCCCTTAAATAAGTTATGATTTCTCTTACTTTTTGTGAGGGAATCAGCAGGATCTGTTTTTACATGATCTTTGCAGCGGTTGCGGATGGTCTACTCTAGGCCTATGATTGGCACAAAGCTTATCTTTCAGACTATGAAGGTACAATAGAGGCTTTGTGGTTTGGAAGTGATCCAATGAGGTAAAATAGGGTAAAGGTTAAATCTGAATTGTATTTAGATTTGATGATGTCTATTTTGTAGATGAATTAAGTTTAACCTTTTCTTGCTAAATGTGTGACAGGAAAAAAGTGTCCTCTTTTACGAAACTGAATAGCCTTATCCTGTCTCATTGCTTTAAGGTCTACTTGATAAAAGTCAAGTTGTTGTGTACTTAAGAGATGCCTAGACGGAATGATTGCTCAACTGGATTTGAAGATAAACATTGTTTCCTTCTGGAGGTTATATCTTGTTTAATGCAAATGCATCATCAGATGAGTTAGCCTAAATTGTGGCAAGGGAGATTTAGGTCATGGAATTTCAAATATATAAATAAACTTGTTAGGGACATAGTTAGGAGGCGCTACCTTCCAAAGTTTTTGTGAATGACACACTTGTGTTGCCGGCAAGAAGGTAAGAAACATAAGGCATTGTAAAGGCCAAGTTAGAAAGAACCATATAAGCCCTTAGAATTACTTCATATGGACTTATTTGGACCTGTCTCTGTAGAAAGTATTAACAAGAAAAGGTACTATTTGGTTGTGACTGATGATTTCAGCAGATTTAGTTGGGTATTTTTCTTAGCTACTAAGGATTGAAACAATAAGATCCTTTATAAATTTATCACAGGCTTAGAAAACCAATTGAAATAAGTTAAAATCATTAGATGTGATCATGGGACAGAGTTAAGAAATGATATGAATGAATTTTTTGCTTATGAAAGGGGTAAAGAGCGGAGTTTAGTGTGGCTAGAACTCCATAACAAAAATGTGTTGCACGAAAGAAAAATAGAAACCCTTATGAGGTGCTAGAACTATGCTGCAGACTCACTTTTACCAGTTCCTATTTTGGGCAGAGGATAGTATAACATGCTTTGTATGTATGAATTCGGGTCTAGTTGACAAATTTAAAAATAAGTCAGGGAGTTGGTCAGTGATGGATGAGGGAATAAAAGAGTTAAGGGCCCAATTAAGAGAGAATTAATTCGGTTAGGTCATCTTTTAAAGTATTAAATGGCTTTTGAGTTACCAAGCAACATGACAACGTCGAGTAAAAGTTGGACTTGGTAAGGAAAGGAGGGCTAGTGATTGTGGACGGTGTAGACGAAGGTGATGACAATGTTAATTAATTGATGTTGGATATAGTATCAAGAAGATTTGAATGGTGTTAGAAGTTCATGCAAACGGTTTTCATGAGATTTGGAATAGAATTGTGTGGGTGTTAGTAGGGGAGGATGTGAGATTTGGTGAGTTAGGAGAGGGTGGCATAGGAGTGTTATCAAGGATTTGAGAGATTGGTGAAGATGTAGGTAGAGAGTGATTTAGAGATAAAGGAGGTGAGTATGGTAAGAAATGAGTGTGTTCCAAGAATCATATGATTGATTGTGAGATTATTAATCGTTTTCTAGGAGAAGACATATTTGAGGTGATAAGAGTAGTGGTGAAGAGGGTAATGTTTATATAGGAGAGTATATGGCAAAGCATGATATGCTAATATTGAGGTGTAAGAAAGTGTTTTGATGATAATGGAAATGACAACCTTTTATGAGTGGATTGGTCAAAGGTTCAGAAAACAAGAAAAGACAGCAAAGAAACATGTTTGCTGTAGGCGGTCCCTTAAAGTTAGGCGGTCCCATATTTATCAGGGGGTCGCCCAATCATTTATGAGGCCGTTTTCTGGGTTTTAAAAGTTTTCAGAAATTAGTCTTTTATGTTGAAATTTTTAAATAGGGTTGAAGGGGTGGTAGTGATATCTCCATTTCATCAAGAATTATACAATCTAATCAAATAACTATATAAAAAGAGATCATGCAATAAGATCAAGAGAGTCTTACAATGTAATTCAACTAAGAAGCATATATGCAGGTGAGATCATGACCATAGTTATATTGTGCATTAATAGGTAAATAGTAGCAAATGTCTAAGGCAATAATTAAGACATATGTTACAGTAATAATCAGACAATCTTAACTAGTTTTTGAATCAACACTTGATGTACTTTTTCTGTGGATATGTAGACGTGAGTGGGATATGGAACCCATGGTTTCATGAATCCCCAATATGTCTTTGTATTTTGGATTATGAAGTATGAGGGTTGGTGGTTGATAAATGTGTTTATATAGACGACTTATAATGTTCCATATGGTATTGGAGTATTTAGGTTGATATTTGTTACTTTCTTTCGATTCTTTTAATTAGAAAGTATGCAAAGTTGAATGGAGTGCTAGTTAAGATGCAATACATCATGTGACATGATGATGCAGGAAGAAAAGGTGAGTCATTTTGATTACCAAAAGCATTTTCTTGAATGATTTCATTCCAAGATCTTAGTTCAACACGAAGTTCTTCTTTGAGAATTTTGTTTGGAAAGATGGTTTGTCCAGATATTGTTAAGGATTGAATTATTTCTTTTGGAGTTGGGACATTGGTTTCAAAGGGTATGAAAGAGTTTTGATTCATTCTCAAAGAGTCAAGAGATGAGTCTTCGGAGTAAGAACATTGACCATGAAATGGAATAGAGAGAATTGACGCAAATGATTCAAATGAGTATCTGAAGACTCCTTTTAATGCCGAAAATTTGACAAAAGTGTTTTGATTCTTTTCATGGATTATTTCCATGGATGAGATAAATTCAAGTAGAAATCTAGGACAAATGGCTTCATGTAGGTTATATATTTTAGTGAGTTTGATGGCTTTAAACATTGTTTTGATGTTGTCGTATTTGGTTGATTCGGGTTTAACAAGACGACCTTCGTGAATAGCTCTGCATTCTAAATTTTGAATGATAGGTTTCAAGTAGTTAGGTATGTAGGAATCATTTGAAATCTTTGGGATGTATGATTTTGTGTAACGTAGTTCATAGTACATGTATTGATGTTTTGAGTTCGTGCCTAGTGTGTGCCTATATGCAACAAATGTGGAGTAACGATTAACTCAACCTAAATATAACATCCTAAGAGTTAATCCAAACGCTCCTTGGTTTGATTTTGCTCAACCAAACAAGTCGAAAAATACATATGAATTATGTATCTCGAAATTTGTTTATGAGATCATTATGCATGTGTTTGAAAACGTTTTAGGTTGTATTGACAATGCATAACAATAATTTTAGGTTGTATTGACGAAGTTATAATGAAAAAGTCCCCAGGGGGCGTTGGTAGTGGAGGTGTGTGGTGTATGTTATAAAAGGGGTTGAGGGTGTTGAGGTCGGGGGGTTCGAGTCTTGCTCACCCCTGAGTTCCACCTTCCCCCTTTTTTATTTTTGAAAACTTATAAAAGCAAAGTTGTAGAAGAGCTAAAAATAAGCACTTTTAATAAAAGAAACTTTTTATGAAAAGCCCTAAATAAGCTATTAAACAGCTAAAAACGTGACAGAAACACTTAACTTATTTTTTTGGTATTTTTCTTAGATGTTCGTATTAGTTTTCGGTGAAGAGGCGAATTCGGTGACACTAGGTTTTTCACAAACCCTAATTCAGTAAGTAGAAACGTTTGTTTTTCATCATGTGTTGCTGAATGAATTCATTATGCTTTCATGGATTATTTAGTTGTGGTCGTGATGGTTGATGATTAAACGACAAAGAAAGAAACAAGAGGCCTGGATTGAATATAGATACTGGTGTATGATGTTTGAAGATGACAGGAGCAGGTTCATTCATGGTGTTTTTACATCAAATAAGGATGGATATTGGTGTTTTTATGGAAACAGTTATGGACCACGTGACTTAAGGAATGAATTAAGGGAATGGAATATAAAACGCCAACTGTAAGTTTTAATTGGAGAATGAGGAATTTTGTGTCTGCGAATATTTGGATTTGCTAAAATGAGAATTGTGATTTATTTCCTTAATAAATTCGTAGAGGTTAAGAGGCAGATTTGGTATGGTTTTTAAAGTCCTAACTTGTTGGTATATATGGATCCTTATTGATAGGGATTATTTTTGTTTTCCATAAATATTTGGATGGTGGATTTTAGATGATACAGCTTGGATTTGATTAATACTGCTTTTCTCATGTTTCTCAGAAAGAAGGAATTAGATTTAAGAAAATAAAAGCTTGCTTTGTCTGTAAGAGTACTGACCATTTGATCAAAGATTTTGATTTTTATGCCAAAAAGAGTCCAGAACCTAAGCTCAAAACTATGGTCAATACTGGTCAAAGGGTGGTCAAACCAGTATGGGATAATGCTAAAAGGGTAAATCACCAAAAAATTTCAAATAAATTGAAATACCCTCAAGAAACAAGGACTTTTGTCCCATCAGGAGTACTAACCAGGATAGGTTTTGTTAATCCTGTAAGGCCAAATGGAAAAAGAGTAGTACATACTGTTAGTAATGTTAGGCCTATTAGTACTGCTAGGCCTATTAGTACTGCTAGGTCTGTTAGTACTGCTAGGCCATTTGCCCTAAAAATAGCACAAACTGGTAGTGCTATCAGGCCAATTTACCCAAGAATGGACAATGTATTACCAAGAGCATCGTATTCACCAATCAAGAGGTCTTACTACACAAGACCAGCTGTTAGACCCAAAGACTTAAAACAAGATGTTAAAACTTCTGGGGTTAAAAATATGACTATTGCTGGGACAAAAGCAGTAGTTAATACTGGTAAGGGTAAGATGAATAATGATCTTAAGAAGTCAAGATGGGTTTGGAGGCCTAAGAGAAATTACATAGATCATGAGTCCAAAGAAAAAGGATCTTTCATACTCAAGAAGTTTGAGTATGTGGACCCAAAAGCATTATCCAAGTCTGTGGTGACTTAGGTCCCTAAGATATACTGATTTCTCTTACTTTTTGTGCAGGGCAATCTAGAGATCTGTTTACAAGATCATGCAGTGGTAGATAGTAGTTTCTCTAGCCATATGACTGGCAACAAAGCTTATCTTTCAGATTATGAAGATTACAATAGAGGCTTTGTGGATTTTGGAAGTGATCCCAAAGGAGGTAAAATAACAGGTAAAGGTAAAATCAGAACTGCTAATTTAGACTTTGATGATGTATATTTTGTAGATGAACTTAAGTTTAACCTTTTCTCTGTCTCACAAATGTGTGACAAGAAAAAAAGTGTCCTCTTTACTGATACTGAATGCCTTATTTTGTCTCCTAGCTTTAAGCTTCTTGATGAAAATCAAGTTGTTCTAAGAGATCCTATACAGAATGGTGTGTATAGTTTAGATTTAAAGAACATTGTTCCTTCTGGAGGTATAACTTGTTTATATGCAAATGCAACAACAGATGAGTCTAAATTGTGGCACAGGAGATTAGGTCATGTGAATTTCAAAAATATAAACAAACTTGTTAAGGGACACCAAGTTAGAGGCCTACCTTCCAAAGTTTTTGTGAATGACAGCACTTGTGTTGCCTGCAAGAAGGGTAAGCAATATAAGGCCTCCTATAAGGCCAAGTTAGAAAGAACCATCATAAAGCCCTTAGAATTACTTCATATGGACTTATTTGGACCTGTATCAGTAGAAAGTATTAATAAGAAAAAGTATTGTCTGGTTGTAACTAATGATTTTAGCAGATCTAGTTGGGTATTTTTCTTAGCTACTAAGGATGAAACAACTAAGATCCTTTATAAATTTCTCACAGGCTTTGAAAACCAATTAAACCATAAAGTTAAAATCATTAGATGTGATCATAGGACAGAGTTTAAGAACCACGCCATGAATGAATTATGTGCTAAGAAAGGGATAAAAAGGGAGTTTAGTGTGGCTAGAACCCTACAGCAAAATGGTGTTATAGAAAGAAAAAATAGGACCCTAATTGAGGCTGCTAGAACTATGCTAGCAGACTCACTTTTACCTATCCCATTTTGGGCAGAGACAGTTAACACTGCTTGCTATGAATTGTATAGGGTATTAGTGACCAAATCTCAAAATAAGACACATTATGAACTATTAATAGGTAAACCACCTAGTATTAGTTTTATGAGACCGTTTGGGTACCCCTTGACCATTTTAAACACCTTAGATCCCTTGGGCAATTGATGGGAAATCAGATGAAGGATATTTGTTGGGATACTCTACTACTAGTAAGGCTTTTAAAGTATACAACAAAAGAACCAAAAGAGTTGAAGAGAACATGCACATTGATTTCCTTGAAGATCAACCTAATGTGGCAGGAAGTGGTCCTAATTGGATGTTTGATCTTGATTTTCTAACAAATACAATGAACTATATTCCTGTTAGTGTAGAAAATCAGGTTAATGTGGATGCAGGTACACAAGAATATTATGTTGCAGGTTCATCAGAAAAAGATAAAGAATCTACTCAAGAATACATACTGCTTCTACTACACCCTCAGAGGCCAAGGATTTTAGTTGAAGATGTTGATCAAGCTGCACAAGAGAAACATTCTGAAAATTCTCTAAAAGATAATGATGTACAGGAATCAGGAGATGTTGCTGACAAAGAAGAACAACATATGTTGACAGAAGCTGAACAAGTCTTGCAAGATGATCTTGAGAGGATGATTGCTCAAGAATGTGCTGCAAAAGCTATAAATGATGCTACAAGACAAGCCTTTGAAGAATAAAAGAAGAGGGCAGCTCAGGCTACCAGTATTAACAAACTTAATACTAGTAGGCCATCTGTTAGTACTTCTAATTCACCATTGGTTAGTACTGCTAACACACCATATGCTAGTGCTGCTAGTACTCCTACTGGTGCAAATACTGGTAGATCATCATTTGTCTATCTTGGAGGAAAAATACCTATTGATGCATCTACTCTCCCCAATGCTGATTTATCGATTGATCCTAATATGCCTGACTTAGAAGATGATTCTAATGTATTTCCAAATGATGGCATATTCAGTGGAGCCTATGATGATGAAGATGTGGGTGCAAAGGCTGATTTCAACAATATGGATAACGCCATTGATGTCAGTCCTATTCCTACACTTAGAGTTCATAAGGATCACCCTAAAGGTTAAATTCTAGGAGATCCTAAATCAATAGTTTAAACAAGAGGAAAGATTCAAAAGGATTCTTTAGTACAACAAGCTTTGGTAAGCTACATCTTTAAACAGAATAGAAAAAATCATAAAGACTATCAGAACTGTCAGTTAGCATGTTTTCTCTCCTAAGAAGAACCCAAGACGATATCACAAGCCTTAAAGGATGAAAGCTGGGTTGAAGCAATGCAAAAGGAATTGCTCTAGTTCAAATTACAGAAGGTTTGGATACTTGTTGATTTGCCTTTTGGGAAAAAGGAAATTGGCATAAAGTGGGTCTTCATGAATAAGAGGAATGAGAGGAGTATCGTTATGAAAAACAAAGCAATGCTTGTAGCACAAGGTTTAACAATAGAAGGAATATGCTATGATGAAGTTTTTGCACCTGTTGCCAGGA
Organism: Tanacetum coccineum; assembly: GCA_026074375.1. NCBI lineage: Eukaryota > Viridiplantae > Streptophyta > Magnoliopsida > Asterales > Asteraceae > Tanacetum > Tanacetum coccineum. The sequence goes on from BQNB010055867.1 coordinate 31,709, forward strand.
TTGAGGCATATTAGGTCCTTCATTGTTTCTTCTTTCTTCATTTCGTCTAATAGGTTTTGTAATCTTCAAATCTGTAAATCCCAACAATTTCTTTATGGCACTATTGAAGAGGAGGTATATGTTCATCAACCTCCAGGATTTGTTAACCCTGCTCATCCAAACAAAGTTTATAAGGTGATCAAAGCTCTGTATGGTCTACATCAAGCTCCTAGAGCTTGGTATGAGACACTTTCTTCCTTCTTACTGAAAAATGGTTTTAGGAGAGGTACAATAGACAAAACATTGTTTATCAAGAAGATCAAGAGTGACATTATGTTAGTCCAAGTGTATGTGGATGACATCATTTTTGGCTCTACAACGCAGTCTATGTGTACTGAGTTTGAAGATTATATGCACAAAAATTACAGATGAGCTCCATGGGTGAGCTCACATTCTTTTTAGGATTATAGGTGAAACAACAACCCGATAGAATCTTTATTAGTCAAGACAAGTATGTAGCTGACATCCTTAAGAAGTTTGATTTTTGTTCCATCAAAATAGCTACTACTCCTATTGAGTCAAATAAGCCCCTGGTCAAAGATGAAGATGGTGTAGATGTAGATGTGCATGTCTACAAGTCTATAATTGGTTCCCTGATGTATTTGACAGCCTCAAGACCAGATATCATGTTTGTTGTCTATGCATGTGCTAGGTTTCAAGTTACTCTAAAAGCTTCATACTTACGTGAAGTAAAAAGGATTTTTAGGTATCTCAAACATCAACCCAAACTAGGGTTATGGTATCCTAGGGTTCTCCTTTTGACCTAGAAGCTTTCTCAAATAGTGGTTATGGAGGTGCCAGCCTTGACAGGAAATCAACAACAGGTAGCTATCAATTTCTTGGTAGAAGACTGATATCTTGGCAATGCAAGAAGCAAACGATTGTGGCAAATTCTAATACTGAGGTGAAATATGTTGCAGCTGCTAACTGATATGGATACAGAATTAGATGATGGATTATGGCTTTAATTTCATGAATACCAAAATCCATATTGACAATGAGAGTACGATATGTATATTCAAGAATCCTGTTTATCACACAAGGACCAAGCACATTAAGATTCGACATCACTTCATAAAGGATTGCTATAAGAAAAGATTGATAGATGTTATTAATATTCACACTGATGCTAATGTTGCAGACCTTCCCACCAAAGGATTTGATGTCATAAGATTTAATTTTTTGGTGTTAACATTGGAATGATCAATCTATAGATGCATTAGTTCAGGGGAGGCAAGTCAGCAGATTACTTTGTTGTACAGTTTGTGAAACATTTTAGTTTGCAGATAGATTTTAAATGAGATAATGATTTAGGATTCATTGGAATGAAGATTGAGGGCTACATATGGTGCTAAGTTAGTTAGTGCTGCTAGTTTGGCTAATACTGTCAGGCCAACACTTAGTACTGTCCGGCTTAGTTTGTGCTGCTCAAAAGTACTTCATGATGGAAATGATGTTTAAATTGGGTAAAAAGATGCTGCTTGGATTGGTATTAGAGGCTATAAATGGTAGCTAACAAATTTGATGATGTCATGCAAATTTGGTGCTGTCAAGCAAATTTGGTGCTGCCAGGCAAATTTGGTGCTGCCAGGAAAAAGTTTGTGATGTTTGTTATCGTTACTACTGTTAGCAAGCATAACAAATTTTCCTTAATTAAATATAACCGTTGAGATATTTCCGCCAACAACTTGCTTATAGGGGTCTATGACTTGAATTTTTTTGATCTTTTCTTCTATAATACTCTTTCTTTAATATAAAGACTCAAGTTTATTCAGTCGGCCATATCAAACCCTAAAGCAAATCTCTATAAAATCTCAATTCCGTTTACCAATCACTCATATTCTCCCAATCGATCATATCCCACATCTTAATCCATCTATTACAAGTCTCTATGACGAATTTGGAGTTTGTCGATCAACATAACATGGTCGCGTGCTTAGAGAAGACATCGGGAAACTCCAATTTTTATGAGATGGTGGACTATCTTGCTTCCAGTTCGATTCATCATGCTCTCTCTGTAAGTCCACCTATCTATACTTCCTACATTGAACAGTTTTGGAACACTGCCAGTTCCCAAACAGTCAATGATGTGAAGCATATTAATGCTACTGTTGATAGCAAGGCAGTAGTAGTAACAGAGGCATCAATAAGAAGTTCTCTTCTTTTTAATGATGCTGATGGTACTGCTTGCCTAACAAATGAAGCTATTTTTCAAAACCTTGCATTGATGGGTTATGAGGGTGATTTTAATAAACTAACTTTTCAAAAATCTCTCTTTTCTCCTCAATGGAAGTTTCTGATACATACCATTTTACATTATTTAAGCTCAAAATCTACCAGTTGGAATGAGTTTTCCACAAATATTGCTTTAGCTGTTATATGTCTGGCCACTAATCAAAAGTTTAACTTTTCTAAACTTATTTTTGATGGTATGTTGAGGAACTTGGATAATACTAAAAATAAATTTCTCATGTATTCAAGGTTTTTAATGGTGTTTCTAAATAATCAAATTGAGCTTGGTGAGCCTTTTAATGATGTTTATCCTACACTAGCTCACAATCTGAAAGTTTTCTCAAACATGTCTAGGAAAGGTGTAAAGTTTTCAGGCACAGTCACTCCACTCTTTGATTCCATGTTGGTGCCACACCAAGCACCTGAGGGAGAAGGTTCAGAACAACCCACTGAACCCCAACCAACACTTTCTCCTACTTAACCTAGTACAGGAGACCAACCCCCTGAAACATTATCTAGCCATGCCACTACACAAGACTCTAGAGACTCTTTAGAGGAAACTAATGGGAATGAAGGGTATCAGGTCCAGATACCTAATGATAGTCCTCTTTCAGGTGGTTATACATCTGACAGAGCTGAGGGTGCCTTGAACCTACAAGAATTATCTGTTTTATGTACTAACTTATCTAACAGAGTTCTTGCCTTGGAGTCTATTAAGGATGCACAAGCTGCAGAGATCAGTGCATTAAAATCTAGAATCAAGAAGTTGGAAAAGAAGTGCAAGTCAAGCATCTCACACCACAGGGCATGGTTAAAGAGTGTGCACAAGTTATCCATGATGAAGAGATTTGGAAAGAAGGAGTATGTATCCAAACAGGGGAGGAAAAAGTCTAAACCTAAATCAACTTTGGATGACAGTACTGTCTTTGATGATCAAGATGCAGATCATGGTATGGAATACATGGAAAATAAGGAAGTTGTGGATGAGGGGAGGCAAAGTGGTAAAACTGAGGAGGTTAAGTTGATTGATGATACAGAAGTTGTTGAAGACAAGGGCAGTGGTGATAAAGAAGGAAATGCTGAAGAACTAGTTAGTACTGCTAGACTAGAAGTTAGTACTGCTAGACCAGATATTGATGCTGCTAGGCAAGAAGATAGTGTTGTTGAGCCTAGAACTCCTCTTACAACAACAAGTATATTTGATGATAAAGATATCATAATGGCTCAAACATTGATTAAGATAAAGGAAGAAAAAGCTAAGGAAAAAGGAGTGTCAATTAAAGATGTTGATGATTCTTCAAGACCTGAAAGATCTATTCTCACATTGAAGCCACTTCCAACAATAGATCCTAAAGACAAAGGTAAAGGGGTCTTAAAGGAGTCACCGGTAAAGGAAGTCAAGAGAAGTGATCTGGATGCAGCTCAGATTGCTAAAGATGCTGAAATAGCAGGACTGATACATGAAAATAAGCTAGCAGAGATGGAAAGGGAAAGAGAGGAAAGACAAAGACATGATCAAGCATCTGTGGACTACATTGCAAGTTTATATGATGAAGTTCAAGCTAAGATGGATGCTAGTGAAGAGTTAGCTGCTAGACTACAAATGGAAGAGAGAGAGATGTACACAATAGAAGAAAGGTCAAAGCTATTAGCAGAATGCTTAGAAAGGAGGAAGAAGTTACTTGCTGAAGAAAGAGATACTACGGTTAGAAATAAACCTCTAACAAGAACATAACTGAGGAGTCTAATGATGACCTATCTTAAACATACAGGTAAATATAGACATAATCAGTTGAACAAAAAGACATTTGAAGAGATTCATGCCCTATACATCAAGGAACAAGAAAGAGATGCAGATTTTGTGCCTATTGGGTCTGAAAGAGATGAAAAGATGATTGATAAGATGAACAAGAAAGCAGATGGTATGGAAGAGGAAGAGGTTCTTGAAGAACCTGGAAGCACTAAGGTTGAAGTTAAGAAGGAAGGACATGAAGAGAACATCAGGAAAAGATCAGGTAGGAGACTGAAGATGAAAGCTACAAAGAAGTCTAAAAGGCAAAAGACTGCATCTGATCTTAAAGAAGAGGAACAACTAAGAGCTTATCTAAAGATAGTTCCTGATGAAGAAGAAGAGATTGATTATGAAGTTCTGGGCATGAGGTATCCAATTGTTAACTGGGAGTATGCATTTTATCATATTGATAGATATGGAGTACCTCATGACTATTACAAAGTGTTTAGAGCTAATGGAAGTTCAAGATATATCAAGAATTTCACTGAAATGGTTTCAAGATTTGATATATTAGACTTCATTGAGTTACATAGTTTAGTGATGCAAAGATTTTCAATAATAACTCCTGAAGGAATTGATTTAGTTATCTGGGGAGACTTAAGGTTTATGTTTGAAGAAACTGCAGATGATGATATTTGGAAGAATCAAGAGAAATGGATTATTAAAAGTTGGACTTTCTATGAAAATTGTAGAGTTCATGTCTTGGCATTAGAAAATGGTACTGAAATTCACATGCTTGCAGAAAGAAGGTATCCACTTATAAGGGAAACTCTTGAGAGGATGATGGAGTTGAGATTGACTGCTGAATCTGAAGGTGAAGCTGTTTTTGATCTGCTCAGATTTATTCAAAAACAGATTGATGAGTTTGGAGACCAAGATGGGAGTGAGATGGATCTTTGAGTGTTGGTTTTCTGACCACACAACAAATGGTCATCAGTTCACCATGTCTAACAGACATCAAGAACTGGCTAGTCCAAAAGTAAGCGGCTTTTGGTAAAGACTTCTCAAATCCGTTTACAGCTGATAGTTTGCTAAAAACTATATGGTTCTCAACTCACCATGCTTCACAGTAAAGAATCGGCTAGTCCAAAGCAAACAGCTCTTGGTAAAGACATATCAAATCCGTTGATAGTTAGTAGTTTACTAAAAACTATATGGTTATTAGTGCACCATGTTATAGCAATGAAGCATTGGCTATTCTAGAGCAAACGGCTACTGGTAAAGAAATATCAAATCTATTTATGGCTGGTAGTTTGCCAAAAACTACATAGCCAACTTAGTTGGTATTTTTGTTGTGTTGCTGAAAAGACTGGAAGCTAATCAAAGTTGAAGTTTAAAAGGTTGTAAAGTGTTTGGATACATCCTCCTGGTGTTCAAGAAGCTCATGATAAAGAAACATGAAGGTTGACAAGTTAACGTCATGTTTAGGGGAGGATTGTTGGGTTTTAGAAGACTTTACAACTTACTGCTGCTGGTTCAACGTTAGTGCTGCTAGCATATAATAGTTAGTGCTGTTAGGAGATATGCATGAGTTAAATTAGGAATAGATATGCATTATCTCCTCACGCGTTTTGTAAGCCCATTAGGGTTTCCTTGGTGTATAAAAGGAACCCTAGGTATAGTATATAGATCAATATAGATCAATTAGCAATCATATCTTGTAACCTAGTACGATTCAAGTTATAATATAAAGTGTGAGTTTGATAGAAGATCTCTTGTGTTTTCTTAATACTGTTCTTCTTAGCATTGTTGATTAGTTTCTGCATAATCAATAGTGTTCAATCAGTGTTTCATTATTGTTGCTTTGGATTTATCTAAAGTAACAAACCCTTTGCAAGCTAAAGGTTCAAGATCTATTCAGTAAGGGATCCAACAATAAGTGTTATATAATTATTACGAAGATAATTTATAACTTTTTACAATTTATTTTGCAAGTTTTACGTAAAATGCTTACGTTTTGCATTTTGAGTTTTCATGCATGCATGTAAACCATACCACCTTTCTATACTTAACCAAATACCCACACTTATACGTAATACCCAAAATTTAATTATTTACTTCCTCCTAACACACACAATAATCGGCCCCCATGTATTTATATACACACCATCTTTATTTTGTAGTTATTAAACATACTACCTAATGAAATTAACCACCTTGTTAAGCACGCTTCCCACATGATTCTATAAGTAAGCCCTTGATACGCCTGCGACAACTACTTGTCTACGCTAAGCAAATTCCCAGAGCCCATGATTGGTTGATGGGGTATTGATTGGTTGATGGGACGTGTACACAATCCAAGGGCTCAAAGAAGATGGATATGAATCAAGGGCTCAGATTAGATGTTGAAGACACTCCTCAAGGACCTAGAAGCTTCACTCCATCACTATAAAAGGGGATGAAATCACACAGGAGAAATCATCTAGGGTAATGTAGTTTAGGAGTAGAGTAGATTTACTGCTTATTTTTCAGCTTATTCTATGTTTCCCTGTCTTTTTAATATTGTAATTTCATTTTAAAACAATGTAATCATTCAATGTTTAATGAAATTTTAGTTTTCTTAAAATTTGTTTTACACTCAGTTTTACTTTCATGAATTAAACTTCATATTATGTTTGGATATTAAGTTCTTTTACTTATAAAGCTGTTGTTTATCAAGTCATTTCACTAAATCAAACCTTAAATACTCATTTACTTTTGCCTATTGTGGATTGCTTAATGTGGGATGATAAGCTAAAAAGGGAAGGGCTTATTGGACTTTACCAGCTTGTTTTCAACAAGATGGAGCTTGTAGATTAAGCTTTTAAAAGCAAATATTGTCCTTGTTTAAGCAAAGAACCAGATATGTTTTCATTTTCATGTTTTTTAACCTAAAATCTGTTTTGCTTATTAAACTGCTTATTCACTTGCTAATTTCTGATTATTGTTATTTAGTTTTATTAGATCTTATTGATGCTTATTAGTTATAGTTTTCAGCTTATGAGTAATTTGAATGGTGTTTTCACATAAACTGCCTTATAAATTGTCTCAAAACTGCTTATTCTAGTTTGCTTATTTCTTGTGCTTATTTCTGTGTTTTTGATGCTTAATTGTCCTTATTTCAGCTTATGCTTAATTTGTTTTCACTTTTTGAATCATTTTACAACTTGTTTT
>BQNB010055868.1:0-38923 GCA_026074375.1 Tanacetum coccineum
TCAAAAGTGTTCTTTGAAACTGTTAAGGCAAAACAGTTTCAAAAGCTTATTTGATTAAGCTTGTTGTTCCTGTCCTTTTGAGCCTGATTTTGTGTCTTTGATAAGTGTCTAAGTAAAGTATAAAAATATCTTTTGGTTTTCTTTTGTTGTCCAAAATCTGTCAACTTTTCTCTAAAGTCAATTTTTAGTTTTAAAATCCCATTTTTTATTTCTAATTTTCAGCTGCTTAAATTAGCTTTTAGCTTTTAGCTTTCAACTTTTTGAGCATAAGCTCTTCTCAAGCTTAACTAAATCTATTTAGGCTTAGTTTAAAATTTTGAGCTTATTTACCAGCTTATTCATAAGCTGGCCTTCAGCCCTATTTTCTTTGTCAAAAAGTCCCCTGGTGCAAAAGTGTGTTTTCAAGACCATTTTTCATTGCTCATTTATTTTCATCAGTTTAAGTTAAATGCATTTATAGAAAGCTAATAAGCTGTACTACAAGACCCTATAAGCTTAAGTCCTAAAAAGACCTCTAGGGTGCTTATTTTTAAGCCCAAAGTGGCCTTTTGGGACTGTTTTGGCCTGCATGTTCAGGTTTAGAGCTTATTTTAATTTCTTGACTTTTCTATCTATTTAGTTTAGCTTAATTTTGTTCTTATTAGGAGTAGTAAGGTGCCTAGCTTAGCTTATTTACCTTTGCTCTTTGCTTATTGTGCCTAAAAGTAGCCCACGGTTAAGCCTTGGTAACCCTTTTGTTCATTTTAGCAAACTGTATGGCATTTTGAGCTTTTTCTAGCTTATTTGTTGCTTTTCTAAAATAGTGGTAGTTATAGAAAATGTTCAGCTTAATGTGATTGATAAGTTTGAAAAAAAAAGAGAAAAAAAAGTGGTACTGTAGCACTATAAAAAAGAGAGAGCCAGGACTCGAACCTGCGACCTCTCTCTTAACAGCCCACACACTTAACCGTTCGCCCTTGGGTCTTTTTCAGTTACTAGTCCACACATTTAATTAATAAACCCACTTAGGCCATTTTGCTTATCAGCCCTTTTGGGCTTATTTACAGCTTATTGGGATAAGCTGTTGATACAAGCTTATTTTTCCTAGGACCATATTAGTGTTAGCTATTTTTCCTAATTTTTTCATAATTTTTAAAAATCGTTTAGTATTTTTTAGATTTAATTTTCATTAGAAACTTTAAAAATTCATAAAAAATACATAAAAAGTCAAAAAAATATAAATCTTTTTTTCAAAATTTTATTTTATCATTCTTAATCTAGGAAAATTATTTTCATTTTCGTAGGGTCATTTTTGCAAAATTCCATCTTTTAAAGAACGGGATTTAGCCCCGTTTTTGTTTTTTCATTTTAAAGCTCGTTTTAACTCCGTTTTCGGTCTAGTCTTTTTCATTCTTCATTATTAGTCACCTAGAGTAGATTAGAAGTAAAAATTTCTTTGTAGGGTTAATTTTTAAGATTTTAGGTTTTTGACCCCTTGTTCGGGATTCCTGCTCTCGTTTTTCAGTTTAATTTCATAATTTTTAGGTTTTTCTCAATCGTTTTTGCTTATTATTGATTAATTTAGCTTTCTAAACTCCCAAATCATTAATCTCATTCAAACTCCAATTTTCCGACTGTACCGATTTTCAAGCACAGCCTCGTTGGGGATAAACGACCCGGGAATATTCTATACTACTTCTCGGTTTCATTGATTATTTTTAGATTATACTTATTATATATTATATATATATATATAAGGTCTAGTTTAAAAATAATCAATTTTTGGCGCCGCTGCCGGGGAGGCTGTGAGTCGATTATCCATACTGTTTGAAACTTAGTTTTTGAAGATCCTTCATTCTTGAAGTTTTTGGCTTTATAAAAAAAACCCTAAAAGTACAAAAATATTTTCATTTTCTTTTTAGTATAATTATCATTTAAAGAAAAACTAAAAAAAAAAAACCAAAAAGATAAAAACATTGTCTATAAAAACAAATAAAAATCATCATCAATATAATGCTTTCAACTGAAAGATTTATAAACTTGATTTTGTAGTCTCTTGCGAGGGTACGGTTCACCTTTTAAAAGATAAAAAACTCTAAGAGGGGTTAAGGCGGGTTGTTCTAGGAATAAGCCCTAAAGGAAAAAGGTTTTTAAAGCTTCGCGACTTGTCCCCCCTATTGCCCTTCCGCTCCTTTGTGCGTTTTACTTTTCGAAGTGTTACAAGAAGCTTGTCGATTATTGTGTTAAGTTGTCTTGTTGTTTGTCCGGTTATCTAAAATAAATTGTGAATGTACTTTTGATAAACCAAAAAAGAAAAAAAAAATTAGTTGTAAGAAGAATTCACATGGAATAAGAAATCGGCCAAGGTCTCCAAGTTTTTTCGGTAACTTGTTTAGGATGACCGCTGAGCAATTATCGTTCAATGGGGTTCTAGCCATTTCACTTAACTTTTCTTTGTTTCCGATTAAAGTTTTTAGAGTCAAGGCGAATCGGAGGAAATTACGGGGGTGGAAGTGCTCGAACTCACTTTGGCAACAACTGGTTTGTTACGTGAATTACGAACTTTGGATTTGCTTTCAATGATTCTTAGGCAATCACGAGGCATTTTATCTAAAAAGTTGCCACCCGCGGCGGAATTTAATGAATCCCGATCATTAGAGTTCAAGGCATTATAGAATATATCGAGTTGATGCAATTTTGAAAATCTATGATGTGGACATGCCCGAAGAAGATCGTTAAATCGGTCCCATGCTTCATAAAACGTCTCATCAAATCTTTGTTGAAATCTCGTGATTTCATTTCGAAGATTTGTTGTTTTAGACGGAGGGAAAAATTTGTTGATGAATTTCGAAACAAGATCATCCCATGTTTGAATCGATCGAGGGGGTTCTTTTTCAAGCCAAATCAGGGCTGCCCCCTCGAGGGAAAATGGGAAAAGCATAAGCTTTACCGACGTACTCGGGACGTTCGGGAACTTCATCGTAGAAGTGATCTTGTTGAAATATCGGATGTGGGCATGAGGATCTTCTTTGTTATGTCCAAACAATTGCTTGTTTTGAACGAGGTTAAGCAGACCGTGCTTAAGCTCAAAGTTGTCCGCGGTGATTTCGGGCACAACGATGACATCCTCGTAACCCGCGGTGGGTGCTTCAAGCAATTGAGCCATAGTCCGGGTATCATCCATCGGAGCTAGGGGAGGAGCTTAATTTTCAATTGGTTCTTCAAGATTAAATGGTTCAACAACAGGTGGTGGGGCCGGGTGTTGTTGATTACGAGATTGGGAACGAGTGTGCATACACTAAGAAAGAAAATTTACACGAATTGTTTTTTGTTCTTTTTGGTTTATCAAAAGTAAATTCATAATTTATTTTAATAACGGACAACGAAAAAGACAACTTAAACCTAATAATCGACAAGCTTCTCGGTAACTCTTCGAAAAGAAAAATGCACAAAGGAGCGGAGGAATAGGAAAGCGCGAAGCTATTAAAAACCTTTTTCCTTTAGGGCCGTAGTTCCTAGGAACAACCCGCCTTATATGGATTTTAGCAATTGCATCAACTCGATACATCTATAATGCCTTGCACTCTAACCGTCCCCCACACACCCCCCCCCCCCCCCCCCCCCCCCCCCCCCCCCAATTACGTTAAATTCACGCGGGTGGCAACTTTTTGGATAAAATGCCTCGTGATTGCCTAAGAATCATTGAAAGCAAATCCAAAGTTCGTAATTCACGTAACAAACCAGTTGTTGCCAAAGTGAGTCACGAGCACTTCCACCACGGAATCTCTTTCGATGTTGCTGGAGTTGAAAGATAGGGTGAAAGTTTACTTCTTGATAAGAAAAATCATCTCCCGCTCCTACTCCCGTAAATGCGGTTGAGGGAAAGTTGTGTTCACTTGTGATGGTGCTCATTCCCTACCAACTTGTCCCTGCCAACACTGGCTATGTTTATAGAGATTAATAATTCATGAATTATGTCTCACAAGCAGCCGGCAGTCTATCTACAACCAAGAAACACGGTTATCGAGCCAATTTCAAAAATCAAATTCGACCTCCTGGTTTTCCTCCCGCTCCAAATCAATCAATTGTGCAAATCAAGGGAAACAATTAGAATCGTTTAACCCAAAAACCGAGGGAATTTTAATCAAGCTTCAGCCTTACCAACCCCGGTTCAGCTAAGGTCAGAATATATCGACCTCCAGGTTGTCAACCTCTCTGCCTTATCAAGCCTCTCCGACCTTTATCTAAGCTCCAGCATTCAATTCAAGGTGTATCGAAGGAAGATTTCCAAGCCTACGTAAAGGCTAATGATGCTGTGATGAGGAACATGCAAACTCAAGGTCAAAACATGCAGAATCAATTGACCAATCTCACGGACATGCTTTCCAAATTTGTCACTTCTAATACCGCCTCTACTTCGGGAACTCTCCCTAGTAACACTGTTACTAACCCGAAGGAGGATTTAAAGGGATTTACCACTCGTAAGTGGTGTAGCTCTAGAAGGGACCCACGATTCATATACTTCCTCTCCTAAAGTAGTAGAACGTTGAACCCGAGGTCACAAAGGATCGATGCCTCAAACTAATAAACAGAAGACCGAAGGACAATAAACCCTTCGGTTCAAGTATGTCCCTGTTGTCCATCATGAATCAATCTCTGAGCCCGTAAATGCTCCAGTTAGTGCTTCAAGGCCTAACCAAAAAGCATCAATTCCATTTCCTTTGAGAAGAAATGATGAAAGACGTCGTGAAAAAGCTAACGACCAAATTGAGAAATTCTACGAAATCTTTCGAGATTTGAGTTTTGAAATTAGCTTTATGGATGCCTTGATGCTTTATCGCCAAAATTTTCTCGACTCTAAAAAACCTTAATCGAATACAAAGAAATAGTGAGTGAAACGGCTAGAACCACTGATGAAGAATTATCAGCAGTCATCCTAAACAAATGTTACCGAAAAAACTTGGAGACCCCCACTGGCGATTCTCATTCCATTGTGAATTCTCCGAGGTTTAATACATTGCAAACGCTCTTGGCCGATCTTGGTGCAAGCATTAATCTTATGCCATATTCCGTCTGGAAAAATCTCTCTCTTCCCGAACTAACCCCGACATGCATGACGCTAGAGCTAGCGGACCGATCAATCTCTGAACCAATCCGGATCGCGAAGATGACTCTATGTACGGTGGAAGTTCCAATTTCTGCAGATTTTGTTGGTCAGCGATTTGAGCAAGACCCCCGAGTTACCCTTAATTCTCGGGATGGAGTCTTCTAATATGGCCAGTCGTGCATTAATCGATGTATACGATGTGAAATCACCTTAGTTGTTGGCAGAGAGGCCATTACATTTAATCTGGACCAAACTTCGAGATACACGGCTAATTACCAATTCATATTGGACGGCAAAACCGGTATTGACGTCATTGATTATGGTGGGAAGAATACTTCAAAGAAAGTTTCTTGTTTCTCAAATGTGATCTCGAGTGGCAATCCCACTCCTTACTATGATCCAATCGTCTCTACTGTTTCTCCGCTTTAAACTCATTCGGGGACAGTGATTTTTCTCCTTTTCGAAGAGCCGACTCTTTTCTCTGTTGCTTATAGTGGATGATCAACTTCTCCTGGAAGTTGATCCAACGTATTATGACCCTGATGGGGACATTCTTATCCTCGGAGCAATTCTTAATAGTGATCCATCACCACCCCTTCCCAATCAAGGAAATTATTTCCGGAAATCAGAAAAGATCTTAAAATTTGTGAAGCAAACAATGAAAAATCTTCAGTTAATGAGCCCCCTGAGGTTGAACTCAAGGACTTGCCACCTCATTTAGAATATGCATTTTTGGAAGGTAACGACAAGTTGCCCGTCATAATTGCAAAAGATTTAAAGAATGAGGAAAAGGCAGCTCTAATCGAGGTTCTAAAGTCCCACAAGCGAGCCATCGCTTGGAAACTTTCTGATATCAAGGGTATTGACCCAGAGTTTTGTACCCACAAAATTCTCATGGAAGAGGACTACGAACCGACGGTTCAGCATCAAAGGCGGGTAAATCCAAAAATCCATGACGTCATCAAGAAAGAAGTTGAAAAACTTCTTGACGCCGGATTAATTTATCCGATCTCTGACAGTCCATGGGTAAGCCCGGTGCATTGTGTACCGAAAAAGGGTGGCATGACCGTCGTCAAAAATGATGAAAATGATCTTATACCGACTCGATTGGTCACAGGGTGGAGAGTGTGCATCGACTATAGAAAGTTGAATGAAGCCACTCGAAAGGACCACTTTCCATTGCCCTTCATGGACCAAATGCTCGAAAGACTCGCGGGAAACCAATTCTATTGTTTCCTCGATGGCTTTTCGGGTTATTTCCAGATTCCCATAGACCCGAAGGACCAAGAAAAGACAACCTTTACTTGCCCATACGGAACATTTGCCTATCGCCGCATGCCTTTTGGGCTATGCAATGCACCTGGCACGTTCCAACGATGTATGATGGCAATCTTCCACGACATGATCGAAAAAACGATGGAAGTGTTTATGGATGACTTTTCAGTCTTCGGGGATTCTTTCTCTACATGCCTATCCCATTTGGACAAAATGTTAAAACGGTGTGAAGACACCAATTTGGTCCTAAACTGGGAGAAAAGCCATTTCATGGTAAAAGAAGGCATTGTTCTTGGACACAAAATCTCCAAGTCGGGAATTGAGGTCGACCGAGCTAAAGTTGACGTTATCGCCAAGCTCCCTCACCCGACTACTGTGAAAGGTGTCCGAAGTTTTCTTGGGCATGCCGGTTTTTACCGACGTTTCATACAAGACTTCTCAAAAATAGCCCGCCCAATGACTCACCTGCTTGAAAAAGAGACTCCATTTTTCTTCTCAAAAGAGTGTATCGAATCCTTTAATACACTTAAAAGAAAATTGACTGAGGCTCCGATTTTGATTGCTCCCGACTGGGACTTGCCCTTCGAACTAATGTGTGATGCAAGTGATTTTGCAATTGGGGCAGTCCTAGGGCAACGAAAAAACAAGCATTTCCAACCAATTCACTATGCCAGCAAAACCATGACTGAAGCTCAAGCACACTACACTACGACCGAAAAAGAATTACTTGCCGTAGTGTATTTTGAGAAATTCGGTCCCATGTCATATCTCGTTTTGTATAAGAGCATAGAGTATACCGACCATTCTACTATAAAATATCTCTTCGCTAAGAAGGATACTAAGCCAAGACTGATGCGGTGGATCCTTTTGCACCAAGAATTTGATGTTGTCATCCGAGATAAAAAAGGAGCAGAGAATCTGGCCGCCGATCATCTTTATAGACTAGGAGAACCTAATAACAGATAAATCGAGAACAAGGAAATCACTGAAAACATTTCCTCTCGAAACTCTTGGATCGGTTGCTCTTCGTGTGAAATACCCCCACAGGTTTGCAGATTCGCAAATTAACCATGCGGGGAATTTTATTGTCAAGGGGGATGTAACCCAACAGAAAAACAAGTTTTTCAAAGATGTCAAACACTACTTCTGGGATGACCCCTTCTTGTTTAATCTGTGCGGATCAAATGATCCGGCGGTGTGTGCACGGCAAAGAAGCTCTCGACATTCTCGAAGCTTGCCACAATGGACCCACCGGGGGACATCATGGTGCAAATCTCACCGACAAAAGGTCTTTGATGCCTGACTCTTTTGGCCTTTGATATATAAGATGCCCACGTGTTAGGTTAAACTGGCTGATCGTGCCAACGACATAGGAAAAATTTCAAAAGGGATGAGATGCCTCAGAATTACATACAAGTTTGTGAAATCTTTGAGTTTGGGCATCGATTTCATGGGTCGTTACACTTCTAGAGGCAACAAATACATACTTGTGGCTGTCGACTATCTGTCAAAATGGGTTGAAGCAAAGGCGCTCCCCACCAACGACGCCCGAGTAGTTTGCAAATTTCTTAAATCTCTCTTTGCCAGATTTGGTGCTCCCCGTGCCATCATCAGTGATCGTGGAACACATTTTTGCAATGACCAATTTGCAAAGGTCATGCTTAAATATGGAGTCACTCATCGTCTCTCCACCGCGTATCACCCCCAGACAAGTGGGCAGGTTGAAGTATCAAATCGTGGTTTAAAAAGAATTCTTGAAAGGACAGTGGGCGAAAATCGTGCCTCTTGGTCAGACAAACTGGATGACGCTCTCTGGGCCTTCCGTACAGCGTACAAAACACCCATCGGGTGCTCCTTAAGTACAAGCTTGTATATGGGAGCATGTCATCTACGATTAGAGTTGGAGGCAAAAGCTTACTGGGCCCTTAAAAATGCAAACTTTGATATCAAAACTGCGGGTGATCAACGCAAAGTTCAACTCAATGAATTAAGTGAACTGCGTGATCAAGCCTATGAAAATTCTTTGATTCTTCAAGAGAAAAACTAGAGGTATTCATGACGCCAAGATCAAAAACCGCGTTTTAAACGTCGGGGATCAAGTCGTCCTCTTTAACTCAGATGAAAATTTTCTCTGGCATGTTGATGTCCAGTTGAGTTAGGACCATTTTCCTTGTTAATTTTCCCGTATGGCACCGTTGAGTTATCCCAAAACTCCGGGCCAAACTTCAAAGTAAATGGTCATCGTCTCAAGCACTACTTTGGAGGTGATATCCCTGCTATGGATATCCCGGACCTCCAAACCTTCCCTAAGGACAACTAATTCAGGGAATTGGGTCAAGCTTAGTGACCCTAAACAAGCGCTTCGTGGGAGGCACCCCATGCTTATCCTAGTTTATCAGTAGTAGTAGTATGCTAGCGTAGTAATGAATAAGTGTTTAGTTGTTGTGAGGAGGCTTGCCTCTACCTTTTCCATGTTTTGTGTTTTGTGCTGTATTGTCCAGGATGTCCCGGATTTTTGAAGCCTCTCGTGCTCGCGGTATTTGTCCTTCGATCACAAGAGCTTCACAATCCTCAGCTTCATTTGGGAATCCCGATATAATTCTTTTCGACTAACGTTTATCTTTAAGCATACTTCATAAACGGCTTAGGATTTACGTAGAAACCCTTCGTAAAACATTGAGGACAATGTTTCATTCTAGTATGGGGGGGATCTTCGATTTGATTGTGCCTGCAGCTGTTGTTATCACGTAATCCCGTTTTTACCACCAAAATTTCAAAAAAATGAAAAAATTTAAAAATTTTCAAAAATAAAATAAGTGTTTTGTCACAATTTTGACTTTCCTGCTGGGTAGAATAAGAGTAAATTTTGACTCGATCGAGCGTGTTGAGCTCTAGCTTGTTCCTTAACTTTTAGACTAAGCGTTCGCGAATATTCGCGAAGAACGAAAAATGATAGTGTTAAGTATGAGCTGAATGCCTAAATAAGGATTATTTGTGATCTTAAAACTCATGTGTGTAATTGTCGCTTTTTTACTCATAAGATTTACCTGATTAATATTACGTGTCTTCTTTTGAAAATTAACTTACATCAATAAATTTTTATGTTTGTTTATAGCAAAAAAATACTTTAGACTTAGTTAACTCTATACTTGAATTTTTCAAAAAGGAAGTATTCCATATGTAAAAAAACCAATAATAAAAAATGATGAAAAATGCAAAATATTAATAAATACTAAAACTGTGGGTTGATAAAAGTTTGCTGGCATCTGCAGGCTCACAACTATGTTACAGCCTTCTAAAGAGTCGTGGGTATACAAACTGCGAAATAGTTAATATTAACCGTGTGATAAAAGATCACTTTTTGTTAAATTCAAATATGCTTTTGAACTTTGGCTATTATATTTTATAAGCTATGTGCATACGGAAACCTTA
Source organism: Tanacetum coccineum (assembly GCA_026074375.1). NCBI lineage: Eukaryota > Viridiplantae > Streptophyta > Magnoliopsida > Asterales > Asteraceae > Tanacetum > Tanacetum coccineum. The sequence continues at coordinate 9,794 of BQNB010055868.1, forward strand.
GAGTTTATGAAAACCTTAGGCTCCGTGAGTCACGATACTGGTCTATTTGGTGGAGTAAAAGCTGGTCACTTAACCGCAAGGTTGGGAGTGCGAGACGAAAGTGGCTAACATGGGATGACCTCGCCTTCAAATCAATATTCTCGGGTGGTGTGAAATAGAATGTTGCAACATTGATCCATGGTGAAATTCAAAAATAGAACATTCACCCTTAAGATATAACATTATAGGGAGTGAAAAGTTTACAAATTGCAAATATGAGTAGTGTTAGCATCTTAACTCATAATTAACGGTGATTTCATTTTAAGCTTGGTTTGGATAAGTGAAAAGTCGAGAACGATGAATTTATCCTTTTTGGGGGCATTTTCGGATCGAAATGCATCTTGTTCTATGATCCTTAAAGTTATTAAAATAACGAATAGTCAAAACGTTTAGATAGTTGCTAGTAATATGAAAAATGAAAAAATACAAAAGATGTGTAGGAATAGGAGTATATACTAAAAATGGTTAAAAACGGGATTTGCCCCAAAACATAATGAGTATTAACTTCCGCGATGAACACTTAGCTACTTTCCAAGTTATTAGGCGAGGGTTTAATTGAGATTCTAAGTTTTCTAACAATGCTTACTAATTGCATTTGCGTGAGGACACGGCAATACCTTAGTATGGGGGATTTTTGGTATGTGTTTAATTACACACACCTTTTACCTTTAAAAACAAGTTAAAATAACCAAAAACGGACTTAAAATGCCAAAAATATGTTTTTTGACTCATTGTGTTGTGCAGGAAAGGTTATCTAAGATAAGGAGATAAAACGAGCCAAAACGGACAAACCGGACCACGGAATGGAAAAGCGTGGAAAAGACAAAGTCAAGACAAAGCCCAAGTGTCAAAAAGTCCAACCAAGTCAACCCGATCAAATCCAAATCAAAAAGTAGAAAAATAAGTTAGGACCCAATTCTGCTAAGTCCCTAACTTATTTTATAAAGGAAAAAAGGAAAAATACTTGCAAGGGCTCATTCTGCCATTTTCCCAAAGTATTAACCACAAGGGCTCATGTTGCCAAAGTCCCCAAACTTTAACAATCACAAGGACTTGTGGTGTAATAACTTATACAACCTTTGGGGACTATTTCTGTCAAAGTCCCCAAACTTTAACAACCACAAGGACGAAACTTGAAATAACCATACAACCCTTGAGGACCAATACCTGGTCAACTCCCAAACTACACCCTGGATTTGAGTTATTGTAATTCTTCACCATTATTTCCGCCAAAGCTCAATGCCCCCCCCCCCCCCCCCCAACCCCCCCCCCCCCCCCCCCTCCCTACCTCTCGGAATTTCCCCATTCCCGTTTGTTGTCCACAACCCTCCAAAACCATCACCAACATAAACCCCCCCTACATGGGTATGCCAAGCTGGCAATCCTAATTCCCACAATTCGGATCAATGGTTGATATAATTTGAGTGGGCACTACTCAAAACCAAGGGCCAGGATTGCCCTTGTGTCTACACACACACAACAAACACAAGTCTGTTTGTGTGTCTTCAAAGAAACACACCCAAGTGAAGACAACAAGAGAAGACCAAGACCCAAACCCTAGCTTATTTGCTATTTAAGCTTTTGTAAGCCAGTGTGGCAAACAGTTAGAGTTAGTTTTTTTAAAGTGTGTAATTTTAGTTCAGTTAAATTTTTAACTTAATGTACTTGTATTCTCTTCTTAATGAAATTCAGTTTAGTTTTACATTTGTGTTCTAAGTTACTTATGTCTCTCTAAAAACCTTATAAGCTCTTAATATAAGCTCTATATAATCTGTTTTCAACTTTGATACAAAAATTTAAGAAAAATTGAAAGAAGAAAAAAAGGGTTACTGTTTGATAAGCTGTGGATGAATGAGCAAACAAGGATGGCTCATTGGGTTTTCTTAGTTAAGCTTTTATAAGCTTGGGTAGGTTTTAGAGCTTATTTAGGTCTACATAATCCTGTTTTGAGCAAGGATTAAGGTATGCTTTCTTTTTGAATTTTTGCTTAAAAATTACTGTAGCAAGCTTATTTTCAGCCTTTTTATGTCTTATTTTGCTTATTTGCTTTTGCTTTTTACTCTTTAGTGCTTAACTATGCTTGTTTGACACTGTTCTTTAAAAATTTTGCCTAAACCAATCTTTATAACTTTAAAATTTATGTTTTAAATTGTAAAGGGGTGTTTGGGATAAGACCAAAATGGGTCAAAACAGGAGTGGTATGGGTTGGTGTCATAAGGCTAGCTTTAGCTTAAGTTATTGAGCTCTTTTTGAGTCTGTTTTCCAAAGTTTCAAGTTCAAAAAAGTGTTTTTCAAGTTTTTATTTGTTTTCTTAGGATCTGTTAGTTTTAGAAAAGTTTTATGTGCTTATTTGCTTAAACTTTAGGAAACTTAAGTTATGTGCTAGTTTGTGTCATTTATATGTGTTTAAATCAAGTAGTAAAAGCCTTAGAGTCCTTAGTTTTATTTTACTCATTCTGTCAATATTTTTTTGAAGTCTCACAAGTGAAACCAGTTAAGCTTTTCATTCCAAATCCTAAAAGAATTGTTTTTCAGTTGATGAATCTTTGTGCACAAGCTCACCTTAAGCCAAGCTTAATCTGTCTTAGCTTAATTTTTAATTTTGAGCTTATTTGACAGTTATTTTTAAGATGTCAAATTAGTACTTTTTTTAGATAATTTTTCCTGGTGCCTAAGGGGTCGTTTTTAGGATTATGTTATAAGCTTATTACGGGGGCCTCGGCCCTAGCTTTTGGCTTTTCTAAAAGCCAATAAGTCTTTGATAAGTCCCTTTTTGTTTCAGACCTTAAGAAGCCACTTTTTGTTGCTTATTTTTTAAAGCATAAATTGTGTCCATAGGCTGAATTTACTCTAGAAGTACTAACTCTTAAGTTAAGTACGATGAGGTGTATTAAGACTATTTTTGGATTTTTTGTGCTTATTCCATTTGCTTTTTATTGTTCCTAGTAGTTCATTATGATGGTATGTTAAGTTGTGTGTGCTTATTTTTTACCTTTTCTTGACTTATTGTGTGTTAACAGCCTAGAAAAGCATTTTCCCTTAGCATTAATTAAGATACTGTATGTTTTAATAGGCTCTTTTTCGGCTTATTTTAAGCTTTCACAAATTTAAGTAGTTTTGAAAATTGTTAAGCTCATGAGCTTAATAGTTTGGTTTAAAAGTTTCATAAAAAAAAAGGAGACAAGGGAACCAGGGTGAGCAAGACTCGAACCGGTCTAACCCTCTGTACACCCCTTCTTTTAATAACAAGTTTACCGTCTGCGCCCTTAGGATCTTACGTTAGAGTCCCAAGTGTAGTTTATTATTTACCCACTTTTGGCCTTCTATATGCCATAAGCTGTTTCCAGCTTTATTTTTTTGGCAATATATTTATAAGCCAAATTTTGGGTTTCTTATTTTTCTTAGGTAGGATTTTAGGTCTAGTATTTTAGGTAAATTTTTTAGAATTTTTAAAAATAGTTTAGTATTTTTTATAATTTAATTTAGTTAAAAGTTTTAAAAATTCATAAAAAATATAAAAATTATCAAAAAAATATTTTTCTTTTTTAGAAAATTTTCTTTAGTCATATACTACGTAGGAAAAATAGAAAAACTTTCGTAGGGTTAATTTTTCAATCTTTTGATTTTTAAAGAACGGGTCCCGGGTACGGATTTTGTCTTGACTCGTTTTTGGGTCAAACGACCTCCGTTTTCAGTCTAGTCTTTTTCATTCTTCATTATTAGTCCCCTAGAGTAGTTTAGAAGTAAAAATTTCTTTGTAGGGTTAATTTTGAAGATTTTAGGTTTTTGACCCCTTGTTCGGGATTCGTGCTCTCGTTTTTCAGCTTAATTTCATAATTTTTAGGTTTTTCTTAATCGTTTTTGTTTGTTATTGTTTAACTTAGCTTTCCACACTCTCAAATCATTTCTCTCATTCAAACTCCAATCTTCCGACTGTATCGATTCTCCAGTCCAGCCTCGTTGGGGATAAACGACCCGGGAACATTCTATACTACTTCTCGGTTTTATTGATTATTGTAGTTTTTTGGATTATATATATTTTATTTTATTATATTATATATATAGTTTGAAAATCTATTAATCAATGGCCATTCTCAAGGAGCATATGAGAAGATTTCATGGAATGGATGATGCAAAAGAGATTTGGGAAGCCATCAGAATTAGGTTTGGTGGTAATGCAAATTCAAAGAAAACGCAAAAGGCTATTTTCAAACAACAGTTTGAAGCATTTACAATATCCAGTTCAGAAGGGTTAGAAAAAGGATATGACAGATTCCAACAATTATTTTCTCAGTTGGAAGCTCATGGTGCTGAAGTATCAAATGAGGATGCCAATTATAAGTTTCTCAGGTCGTTGCCCCCAGCATGGTCCAATCTGGCAATGACTATGAGAACTAAACCAGATGTTGATACTTTATCTATTGATGACTTGTTACATACTTTGGGTTTTTTGAGCAGGAAATACAAGGTGCCTCAAAATACATCTTTAAGGACTTTAAAATGTTGCTTTTGTTTCACAAAGCAAAATGCCAGAACTAATAAATTTAAGTCTGGTTTTACTAGGTGCCTACAGTATTGCTCTCCTTCAACTTCTTGTCTATCTTTTTTTTTTTATTTTTGTTTTTTTTTTTTTTATTTTTTTTCTTTTTTTTATTTAACCAATATTTCTGAAAAAGAAGTTCTTGCTGGTTTTGCTGATGAAGTTATTAAACTCCCTCTTTGCCAAACAATCAGAGGACTGGGACTTGCTTCATGAAGGACTTGGAAACTAAATTAATGACTTGGTCATTAATGAGATGGACATAAAATCGGGCAGATAGCATATGTTTGCTATTCGAAGAAGAAGTTTTAAGAAAACAGGAAGGAGAGTTCGGTTGATGGTATAAACACATGTTGGTTTTTGTCAAAAGAAGCTTGAATGCTTCAATTGTCACAACACTGGTCACTTTGCTAGGGAATGTACAGCAAAGGGGACACATGATGGAAAGAAGAAGAGAGACTCTTTTTATCAACATCAAGAAGCTGGGAAGCAAGAGAAGAATCAGATGGGCTTGCTGACAATAGATGATTGGATTATCACATGGGGAGAACATACTGAGTTGAGAGACAAATATGCAATTATGGTTATCAGCTCAAGTATGAGGTATCTTTGTGTTCTAAAATTGAATTGATTCATACAATACCCTTAAACTACTGTGTGATGAACAAATGAATCAGTTAGGTGATCAAGAAGCACAAATACTTGCATATAGTCAAGCTGTTAAGAAACTAGAAGCTCAACTTGTTACTTTTCAAAAACAGCAACTTTCTCTAAATGAAAAGCTTACATTTCAGGCTAATGAAATATATGAAAAAGATGAAAAGCTTAAAAGATATAGGAGAATTGGAATGAAGGCTGTAAAAGAAAAGGAACAATTGCAAAAAATGTTAGATTCATGGAAAGACTCTTCCAAGAATCTTTGGAGATTAATTAATTCTGGCATGAGTTCAAATAATAAACTTGGCTTAGGGTATGAAATACAATCAAACAATGAGGTTCTAAGTTATGAGGAAGAAATGAATTTCTCTGTTTTTAATTGCTCAAAAGAGGATTCAGTTGGAAAACCTTTGTACAGTAGATTTATAAAAACTAATGATTTTAAGGTGTTTCCAAACTCCCTTAAGTGAGATATAATCCTACACCACAAGAAGAATTGATGAGTTTTATATGTTTATGGTAAAAGGGACCTTAAGAGCTTGAAACCCAAGGTATCAAATGATAGATCAGTGAATATTTACTGTCAATCTAATGACAGTGCTATGATCTATTGGAATTTTCTCTGAACATTTTGTTGATCCTGAATATGAGATTTCAAGTGTACCTCCAGAAGTGTATGTGTCTACACCTGTAACAACAAATGAAAAAGGTGTGTCTGATCCAAAAACAAAAGAGATTGAACCTAGTTGTGTTTCACACATAAAAACTCCTAGACAACCAATCAAAGATCAAGCAACACCTAAAGTTAACAGGAAGAATTGGAATGCTATGATGGAAAGAGAACTAGGGGAAGGTTACTCTTTCACAAAGAAGAAATGTTTTGTTTGTGGTAGTCTAAGTCACTTATAAAGATTGTGACTATTATGACAAGAAACAATGCAAGGAGGCTTGAGTTAAGAAACAAAGGGTTTTTAATACTGGTAATGGGGTGTCAAAACCAGTATGGACTAATGCAAACAGGGTTAATCATGCTAATCAATTTGTTCCTAGATCAGTACAAGTGATATGGTAGGATCAAACATTATTCTGTCTGGACTATATTAATACTAGTAGAACAAATGTTAATCCTGTTAGGCCTAGAGTTAATACTGGTAGTTCAAATATTAATACTATTAGATCTAGACAGCCAGTACCTACCAAGACCTCAAACAACTTTAGTCCTAAAAGACCTCAGGTGAATCAATTTAATCAAAGAAGGCATTTTTCTAAATCTCATTCACCTGTGAGTAGACCCTATTGTTAGAAATACCAGCAAAGAATGACTTATTATCATGCTGTAAGGGGAAAATTTGGGATTGGCTGATTAGACCTCAGCAGGTTATAATTGGAGGAACTCAAACTCCAATTGTAACCAGTGGACCAACTTTTATTAGAACTGTGATTACTAAAGGTCCACAAGGCAGACCCAAGCCTGAAAAGGCCTGGGTCCCTAAGAGAAACTGATTTTCTCTTTTTCATGTGCAGGATCATCCACTGAAGAACATGATAGATAGAGGTATATTTGATAGTGGATGCTCAGGGCACATGGGAAGGTAACAAGGATCTAAATGGAGGATTTTGAAGATTCAATGGGGTTCTGTTACGGATTTTGAAGAATTCAATGGAGGATCTGTTACCTTTGGAGGTAGCAAAGGCTACATAACTGGTAAAGGAAAAATAAGAGTTGGCAATTTAGATTTTGATAGTGTGTCTTTTGTAAAAGAACTAGGGCATTTTAACCTTTTCTCAATATCACAAATATGTGATAAGCAGCACAAGGTTCTTTTTACAGAAACTGAATGTCTTGTTGTGTCTTCTGACTTTAAGAGGCCTGATGAAAATCAGATACTTCTAAAGGTCCATAGACATCACAATATGTACAGGTTTGATATGAAGACACCTTCTCTCACAAAATATTATGCCTATTTGATTGCAAAAGCTATATGTGATGAATCTAAATTGTGGCACGGGAGGTTAGGTCATATAAATTTTAAAAACTTAAACAAACTGGTGCAGGGAAACCTTGTAAGAGGTCTACCTTCCAAGGTTTTCAAAAATGACCATACATGTGTTGCCTGCCATAAAGGTAAACAACACAGGGCCTCCTGCAAGGCTAAATTAGAAAGATTAATCACTGAGCCATTACACACCTTGCATATGGATCTTTTTGGACCTACTTCTGTAAAAAGCATTAATCATGCAAGTTATTGCCTTGTAATTACTGATGATTGTACCAGATTTAGTTGGGTATTCTTTTTGGCCTCTAAGGATGAAACTAGTGGCATTCTTCAGAACTTCATTAGGCAGATTGAAAACCAGCTTAGTCATAGGGTTAAAATCATTAGATCAGATAATGGCACTGAATTTAAGAATAGAGATATGCTTGAATTTTGTGGAAACAAGGGAATAAAACAAGAGTATAGCAATGCCAGAACTCCACAACAGAATGGAGTTGCTGAAAGAATGAACAGGACCCTAATTGAGGCTGCTAGAACTATGCTAGCAGACTCACTCTTACCAACTACTTTTTGGGCAGAAGCAGTTAGTACTGCTTGCTATATTTTTAATAGGGTAAGAGTGACTAAACCTCAAAACAAAACTCCTTATGAGCTTTTGTTTGGCCACAAACCAATTATCAGCTACATAAGACCTTTTGGGTGTCATGTTACAATTTTAGATACTCTTAGTGTGCTTGGCAAGTTTGATGGAAAATCTGATGAGGGATTCTTAGTTGGTTACTCTCTAAATAGCAAAGCCTATAGGGTTTATAATTTAGTAACCAAAAGAGTAGAAGTAAATCTGCATGTCAATTTTCTTGAAGATAAACCTAATGTCAAAGGAGTAGGGTATAGATGGATGTTTGATATTGATTATCTTACTGATTCTATGAACTATATTCCTGTATCTTTGGAGAATCAAGCTAACCCACATACAGGTGCTTCAGAAGTAACTAACAGTGCAGGTACTTCACAAACTCTAAGTTTTAATGCCTTTGAGGAAAAAGGTGAGAATGTAGAGCTTTTTGTTGTGCCTTCAACTGTGAGGAATACTAAAGAAAAACCTGAATCAAGGAAATCTTCCACAAATTCAAAGAAATAGGAGATCTTGACAGAACCTCAACAAGAGAAGAAGGCTTCTTCTACTGACACTTTAGAAGATAATCCTAAGATTCTAGCTTTTAGAGGAGAGTTGTAAGAAATTGCTCTAAAGCATTTAGGGAAAGTATCTGAAAACACCTCTACAAGTACTCCTTCAGTTAATACTGGTAGTGAGCCAGTTAATAATGGTAGTTTTGATCTTGATGATTCACCTATGCCAGAGCTCGAAATCTTTCATAAGTCTGAGACAGGAATTTTTGATGAGACATCTTATGATGAAGAGGGCGTGATAACTGACTTCAACAGCCTACCAACAGAAATTGAAGTCAGTCCTACTCCTACTCTTAGGATTCTCTTTAAGATACACAATATTCACAAACCAAACAGTAAATCCTGGTGATCCTAAAGTCACGTGCAAACTAGTAAGCAACAAGACACAACAAAAATCAAGAGCTCATAGCACTTTCAGCTTTATTTCAAAAGCAGCAAAGAAACAATACACAAATATCAACCCACAGCATTGTTTTATTTGCCTATTTTCTATCTCAGGAGGAACCTTAAAATATTTCTGAAGCTTCTACAAGATGACAGTTTGGTGTTTCAAACCATGCAAGAGTAGTTGTTACAGTTGAAACTGCAACAAGTAAGGGTTCTTGTAGGTCTATACCTCACGAATGAAGGTGATTGTACAAAATGGTCTATAAGAAATAAAATAGATGAAAGTAGGAGTGGTTTGTCAGAAATAAGGCAAGATTGGTGGCACCAAGGGTACACGCAGGAAGAGAAGGTATTAGACTATGATGAGTTTTTGCTCCTGTGTCACAATAGAAGCTATCAGGTTATTTTTAGCCTTTGGCTCATTTGATGGGGTTTTCATAGTATACCTAAATGGATGTAAGAAAGATGGCCTTTTCTTATGGCACTAAGAGATGAAAGGTTTATGTCTTAACAACCTCCTAGCTTTGTTGATATCCTGATCACCCTAAGAAGGTTTATAAGGTAGTCAAAAGCTTTGTATGGACTGCATCAAGCTCCTATAGCTTGGTATGCTACTCTATCAACATTCTAGAAGAAGCATGATACAAGAGGGATACATTACAAGAACTTATTTATTAAATGGACAAGAAGTGATACAATGCTGGTTCAAGTGTATGGTTGATGATATCAATTTTTGAGAGATCTACCAAAAGGTCTTGGTGTGATGAGTCTTTGAAGCCTTAATGAAAACCAGGTTTCAGATGATTTCTCTTGGGTCAATAACTCACATTTTTCTTCAGATTACAAGTCAAAACGAACAAGCAGGAATCTTCATATCTCAGCGACAAGTATGTAGCATGAGAATACTCAAAGAAATTTGATTTGTAAATGTTAAAACTAACTACAATACGCCCTATGGAGACCAAGTGACATTAGAACAAAAGATGAGAAAGCTGTTGATGTGGATGTACACTATACAGATCTATGATAGGTTCTCTGTATTTAACTCACTCTAGCCTTATAATATCTGTTTGTAGTATTGGTGTTTGTTCTCTTTTCAGGTCCACGACCAAGACTTCACACTAATGCTGTTAAGAGAATTTAAGTACCTATAGTGGCAAACCAAATTTAAGGCTTATGGTATCCAAGGAGAATCACCTCTGACCTGGAAGCATTCTTTGATAGTGATTATGGTGGGTCAAATACCTTGACACTGAAATCCACAAACAGGACGGTTGTCCAATTTCTTGGAAAAAGACTTATCTCATGGCAATGCAAGAAATAACCATAGTGGCTACTTCTAACAACTGAAGCTGAATATGTGCAGTGGCAAATTGCTGTGGACAAGTATTGTGGGTCAAAATCAATTGTCTAACTGGACTATGGTTTCAATTTCATGAATACCAAAATCCACATTGATATTGAAAGTACAATCTGCATCGTGAAGAACCCAGTGTATCATTCCAAGACAAAACACATCGAGATACGCCACCATTTTATAAGAGATTATTATGAGAAGAAGCTCATAGTGTGAAAGAAATTCACACAGACTAAATGTAGCTGACCTAATTGACTACGAGGAGCGCCGTTGAGATGGACCAACGGATTCATGATACTTGGTGGTTAGTATTGGTATGAAATAACCCATAGCTACAATTAGGGGAGGCCTTAGTTTATATTTGTATATCGTCTAGTTGTTAGTTTAACTAACATCTGGCTTAAGTAGTATTAATTCTGTTAGTTAGTAATATTAATTCTGGTAGTTAGTAGTATTAATTCGGGTAATTAGTTAAGTAATTCTGTCTATACAAACTCTGCAGCATGTTATTTCTTTCGTTTAGACACATTCATAGCAAGGATAGCACTGGATATTGCAGATGTAAGGCAGTGTGCTAAGGTCTTTGTTTTTGTATTCTTCAGTAAATACTTAATTCTGGTTGACAAAAAAGTTAATTCAGGTGTAACATAATTTGAATAGCTGGTTGACCAAAGTTAAGCTCCGGTAGGGTATATTTTAATACTGGAAGGGTTAGTGTTAGTGCTGTTTTGTCGGGAAAATTGACCTTTTTCTCTGTTAAACACTGTTTAAATGTTACTGTTATAGATTTTTATTTTCACAGCGCTACTGTCGCTAACGAAGTAGCTATAATATAGATAAAGTTTTGATTTCTCTTTCAACTTAACTGTTATTGCTATCTCTCTTTTTCGCAAAGTAAAACTCCTCTTTATTTTCTTATAAAGATCATATAGTCAATGGTCTAGTTACCCCCAAGCCACTAACAACTTCACTCGTATCTAAACCCAGTAAATTTTTCAGTACACATCTTACCTTTGTATACTGCTACTACGTCAGACTTCCATGGATCAATTAAAATACTGTGAACAAACAAAATCAAATGGGGTTTTTGCTCAAGCCTGATGAAAGGTGCAAGGTTTGCAGAGATAAGTGGGATATTTCTATAAGGTTCCAACTCAGAGTATGCTTAACTACTAATCCTACTACTATGATTCCCTAGTCAAACAGTTTTTGGCAGACTGCTACTAGCCAAACAAATCTTCTTAAAGCTGATGGACTCTAGAATAATCACATAACTATTGAAACCAATCTGTGTAGTACAAGTCTAACAGAAGCATCTATTTAGAAATCAGCGTTAATAGCATATGCTTCAGGGATCTTTACAATGTTGCCAAACCAATGAAATTTTTGAGGGGATGGGATTATGGGGTAGCCTACTGACGGATCTTTTACCTTTGGGAAAATGCTTTTCACAGCCCCAAAGGAGATTTTTAGTCCAATCATATTTTCATTGTAATAAGCTCTAAAAGTGGTGGATGGGCATCAATTTGTAGGCAATAAATCGCTACAGCTTTGATTGTCTTTCCACTGGCAGGTTTAATAATTTTTCAAAAACTAATTTTATGATGCATGGTGGCAAAACTCATCAAAAGCAAAACAAAGTTTTGATGTATCCTTATTTTTCTGCAATCTGATTTTGGATATTCAAACGGAAAACAAACACTCCTTATCAACCTGGCTGTGACCCCTGACCAAAAAATTTTTTGGGAATAAAAAACGGGTTTAGAGGGGCACCGAGACCTTTGTGACTGCTAATGCTGACTGTTGCTACTACTAATCCAAGTGCAGGTCAATGAACATCCTAATGTGGTCAAACACAACCATTCCATCAGCAACAATTCCATTACCATCAACATCTTTACCACCAGTACAATCTCCACCACCTAACCCTGCTCTTTCCTTGCATCTACACCTACACCTATCCCTAAAACTGACACCTAGAACCTATGGATCAACAAGCGTTTTGAGGAACCAGTCCCTAATTCCCTGCAACACCAACACTTCTCACCCCCATAGAGCATGCCTAAGGACATGATGACTGTGGATATTGCTTCAATTATAGTTCTTAATTAATGACAATAGTTGAAAGTCTGGAAAAGGAGCTCAAGCAACCACAAGCTACTAATGGGGAGTGCTATTGTGAAGATTGGTCAAGAAGTAATAGACGCTGAAGGTATTTTGAAAAGTAGAAATGTGGTCTTAATCAGACTCATGAAGACAGGAAGGAACCTAAGGATCAGAGAGGAAAAGTCAAGAAGATCCTCTAGTTTCTTTAATACAAGTGCTGGTTACTCTTCTAGAGACTACTGTCAATGCTTCAGGGGAGGAACAAGTTGAAGACATAAGCCCTACTACATTAGAAGCAGCTAAAACTCTCTCCAGGGTTCACACTTCTGCAAAGCCAAAGTCAATAGATAATGGAAGAAAGAATAAATAAAGAAAGGAAAGAACTAAGGGAAAAGAAGGTTTCACTACACTTGGATTTCAAGAAGAAGTTAGTACTGGGTATGCTAAAGGAGTTAATACTAGCAGTATTAATGTTAGTACTGTTTGTGGCAAAGTTAGTACTGTTAGTGGATAAGTTAGTACTGACAGTATTAACAAGTCCATTCCTTCCCCTGATAAAGGCCAAAGAGAAGGAAAAGCTCATATGATCATTGAAGAAGCTCCTAAGAAGACTAAGGAACAAATTCCTACAGGAGGAGCTAGTCTCGCTGAAGCTATCAGATTGGATACTTTGGAGAAGAAAGAAGAGCTAAACAAGTACACTTGGTATTCACTCTAGCATAAAGACTTGCCAAAAGAAAAGAATTAAATGAGGCAACAAAATCAAAAGAAGAGCTCATAGTTAATTTGAAGCTAGCATTACATATGATGAAGATAGCGATCTTATTAGAGCGAAAGAGATTTTAGCTAATAGCAGGAGTTGTCAAAGAGTGTCAGACTAGGAAGTTGCTTATAATAGAAGACTTTGCAAAAGAAGATGGTTAACTAGGAAACAAAGGGAAGAAACACTTTGCATAGAATAGAGCAGAGAGCTTAAAAGAATAACCATGACTCAATCACAGCTGAGAGAACATATTATGATTAGAATTACTTGAAGAATCAGGGACATAGAAGCTGTCTTCATCTGAAGAATTTAATTTTGAAGAAGTAAAAAAGAAGAATTTGTTAAGCTGGTAAGCAGGTTGAATCTTTTTGCGATGTATAAACAATGAAGCTACAAATGATAGTCTAAAAAGATTTGGTGAAGAACTTCAAACAAAGACTTCAAAAAGACTAAAAAGTGATGAAGCAAAAGATGATGATTCTACCAAGAAGACTGGAAAGAGGAGGAAACAGATATGCTAGGAAAGGATTACATTCTGATAAGACTGATGGGATGAATCATGAAGCTATAAGATGCGAGATCCTATTTCAGGTACTAATATTGCCTATTATTCCTGTTCCCTAATGGCTAAAAAAAACCCCCCCAAGTATAGCTACTTATAAGATCATCAAGCAAGGGAAAGGTAAGGTGTGGTACCAAATTTTTAGGGATAGATGGTCAACTGATATAGTGTACATAAATTTTGAGCTGCGTATGCTGAATGGACATAAACTCATGGATGATCTTAACTAATTTATATAGATTGTCATGAATAATATGGAATGAATGGACCATAAAGGATGAACTTGAGAAGAGTACTATTGGAAAATATAAAGAATAATGTTTGAGGCACCTACCCCTTAGTACAGATCCATTTGGGGAGTTTATTATGTCAACAAAGAATCATAAGTTGGAAGATAAATAATGATACCTGCAGAGTACATTGCTTTAAACTTTAGAGTCATCAATATTAATACACGTATGATTGAAAGAAAAGAATATCCTTTAACATTAACTGCTGAGGTATGCAAAGCTATTGCTAGATAAAAAGCTTCAAGGAAAGAAAACCACGATGAGGATTGCTACACAAATTTTGAAATGGATGTAGACAAGCTAGCATTAGGAAGTAATAGAAAGATTGATGAGTATAAATATCTAGGATGGAAGATGTGGAGAAACAACACTGGTGGAAGGTGCTATGCATGACACACAACAAATGGTTATCATCCACCATGTCCATAACAACATAAGGACGTAAGGCTAGTCCATGAGGCAAACGCTCTTGGTAAATACTATCCTGCAAGATCCGTTAATGGCTTAACAATTTGCCAAAAAATGAATGGTTATCATAACTCACTCATATCTGGTTTAGTAAAGAGTTGGCTACCCAACAAGTTTATGGATTATGGTAAAAAGGCTGTGGAAAAACCAAAAACTAGTCCATGAAGGTTAGGCTTATGGTAAAGACAAATAGCAAAATTCCAAATAAGATGGTTGAACACTTTAACCAAAAAGTGGATGGTACATCAACTCACCAAGTTCATGTACAAAAGAGTTGACATGGTAATCAATCCACCATGAAATTTATACCTTTTCTAGGGTGCCAAAGGAGTTGACTAGCCCTGAGCAAAACGGCTATAAGGTAAAATGCATAATCAAATCAAATCCTTTATTGCTATAATGGTTTGCCAAAAACCATATGGTATTCAATTCACCAATGTTTTTCATGTACTGAAGTTGAAATGGGGTTTTAGTCAACCATGGAGCATGCACCTTTCTGGTGGCCAAAGGTCTGACTAATCCATAGTAAACTGCTACTGGTAAAGAGATATCAACTCTATTTAAAGTTTCAATGATTCACACTCTCACAGGAGTTAACACACCTGGAAGTCAATAAGAAATAAGTCTAGAAACTATATGATTTGATTGCTAAAAAAAGTTAATAAATAATGATATGAAAGAGTTGCTTGAAAATTTTTTAAAGAAATATGCAGCAAAGATCAAAAAAGATAATTTGAAGAAATGCAGTCCTCAAAATAATTTAGAAGAGTTTTATTACAACCATCCTCAGGAAGCTCAAATGTGAGAAACATGTAGAAACTTGAAGTTCACAAGTAAGATCAAGTTAGGGGAGGATTGTTTGGGAACATATATTGTAAACAAGACTTAAAACTGGTAGTATAACAGTTAAGTCTGAAAATAGTATTAGTTAGATTCTGGCAGTACATAAGTTAAAAGCCTGGCATACTAAGTTAAAGTACTGGCAAGTACGATTCATGTTAGTATTGGTAAGATTGGCAGTACTATAGTTGTAACTGGTTGTAATGTAGTTAGTCCTGTTTATATGTAACAGAATAAAGAAAGGTTATCTTAGAGATATGTTAAGAGAAATCTTCAGAAAGATATGCATTATCCTTTTCATAATGTTTTGTAAAAGCTATCTAGGGTTTTCACCTTGGTGTATAAAAAAAGGAACCCTACGCATAGAGTTTCATATATTGTTAGAAGGCATTGAAGTTAAAGAAATCAATATCAAAATTAAGTATTATATTTCTTACACCAATTATCTATGTTAAGTATTCCGCTTATACACTTGATATTACATAAGTCAGTGTCTCTCACATAGTTGAATTGGATTTATTCAAGTTAGTCTATTGTCTTGACATAAGGCTATTTAGATCCATAGAACCAAGGACTCACATAAACGCCTAAGGTCTTAATAATGATATGCCACCCAAGAGAAGAAAATCATTGCACTTAATAAACAACCCAACCTTTCTAATTGGATAAATAATGGTTAAATACATTTCTTTATATTTGGCTATGACCGATATCTTTATCTTTTGTTAATTAGCGTCATGTGGATTAAAGTGCTTTGAATTGTCATTGTAGTCATACCCAACCAAACCGTAACCAAAAACCAGACTCTCAGTCTAAAAAACCCCCCTTTTCCCGTTAGAATTAGGATTTAGACTGACATAGATTTAGAATAGGATAGAATTAACATATATTAGATAACCAAGATATTAATTAAATTGATAGATTTACCTCGCATATCAAGTATTCGACACCCTAACTTATCCGACGAAAACTACTATCTGATCGCGGTAACACAGCCTATGTTGACAGTGTTGTTTTTGTGTTTAGTTATGGTAAAATATAAATTTAAAAAATTGAATCAATACAATATAACACCACACAAACGACATAATCAAGTTTTAAGCCACGTCCAGTGGACGTGAAAATAATCATGATTTTAATTGATATATTGGTTTTTAACATTAATTAGATCTAACCCTTAGGAGTAGTGGTAAGTCTTTTAGTAAGTTCTTTTATCTTGAATTTTTATTGTGATTGTGTGATATGACGTATTCAGTTCTCTGAATACAACATAATGGTTATTTAACTGCGTTTCTAGTTAGTTTATTTTTGGATGTATGATCCCAACATGACTATGGAAGAATATATCAAGCTTGAAGAAGAAAAAGCTCGTAGGCGTGGTCGGGTGTTTAACTGGCAAACTCCTACATATGGAAAAATCAAGGTTAATGATGATCTTCATGACCTTAGCTCTATGGAAGCTGAATTTCCAACTAGAGCCATTAACGATGGCCTTTGCAATGTAGGCATGCACCTCCTCGCAAAACTCAAGTAAGATATTGCATTTCAACGATGAGATCGAGCCATTAAGAATATCATTTGACTAATACGATAGATGATGATTACCCTAATAATTGTGGTCAAAACTCATATTCTTTAACAAAAGATTCTGCCAACGATTTGAAAACAGATTCCGAAAATGAAATGAAAAAGTCATACCTTCAATTTCCACTCAGGGGGGTCAGGGCGCGGGGAGTGGGCGTCCGAGGGGCATACAGCAAGAGCGAGAGAGAGCGTGAGTCGAGAGATAGAGACGACTTTAGCGCGGCATTTTGATGAAGATGAAAGAACGAGCTGCGCGCGACATTTGATTTATCACAATATGCTCAATGCGCGAGAGCGTAATACATCAGATATTATTAACAGAACCGAACCTTCAAGCGCAAACCCTCACATACAAACCATATCATAACATTAATTAACTGACGAAACAATCAGTGTCTGAATAATGATGAAGAGGACAAAACAATCTTTTTTACTATAATGATCTATTCCACTTCAACATTATTCGTTCCTATGATTTACAAATCGGAAAAGAACAATGTAAAATAAAAAAAAAATGGAAAACAATCTGATATAAAACACGGTCCCTTTCAGAGGGTAATGAGATTATACATGGGTCATGTGTGCTTTCTGAAAAGAGTCATGATAAAGTCACTAAAACTTTCGGAATGGGAAGTTTTCTCATAAACTTAAAAGTACAAATCGTGATTTGGAGATATTACATTAACGGAATGCTATTCTTTCTCATTAAGAATTTGTATGTGCCATTTGGCATCCCGTTTGACCCTAAATTGTTTTATAAGGATGGGAGTAAATTGGGGCGAGTCTAACTTAAAGAATTTTCTGTAAACAAAAGTGCTTGCTGAGAGACAACCCGGAATGTAATTTTCAATTTTTATCGACTCTGTCTTCCCAGACTGTCTATACGGCATATCCAAACCCCATGGATATGGCGTATTGACCTTCTGGACGTTATCCAGTCTTTATTTTCATCACAGTCTATACAGCGTATTCGTTAAACGAATACAGCGTATACGACACATGTATCAATACGGCGTATCTTAGGGAATGGATACGGCATATCGACTTCATGTATAGTTTTAGGTATTTATTTCGAGTCTAACCAAACAAATACACGGAACACTAGAGTTGCATTTGTTTTCTAAGAATTTACACAGGACCTACTGGAAAAAATCAACAATATTGGTGGAGAATTTACAAATTTAGAGATCTTGAAGTGTTGGAGTCTTGAAACATCAAGGCAGCTGTTCAACACACAATCTTACTAAAAAAACTCAACATGGAGAATCTACCGAGCAAATATCAGGGGAGTTTCTCATTCTAATTCTTTTTAAATTCTCGTATTTAATGTTTTGTATATACAACGAGGATGTTATAATAAATTCAAGGAGGGGAGTAGAAATTAGAAATGTTTACTTGTCACTAATTATCACCTAAATACAGCTTATCAACATCGAACACTAAATGCTTAATTATGCTCAAAAATTAAAAAAAAAAAATCAAGCTTACTACTTTTGTGAAATTACACTGATAACATAACCTCCTTCAACACAATAAACCCTCTTAGATATTTGAAATTCAGCCTTTCTGTTTCTAATGTTTACCTAAAATTCCAACAAAAAATGAGTATGCTGTGTGGATTATGTAGACTTTTTAAGGAACCTGGCTTGGTATATCATCGAGACACAAGTGGATGAGTAATATGGATTCTAAGATGGAAGTAACTTGTTTAAAAATTGGTAAATTTTAGGATTACAACCCAAATACGCCTTTACATGTTGCTTATTAACAACTATACCGTGTTTCTTAGTTAACCTTCTCACTGTCTCTCTCAAAACACCTTTTCTTTCCCACTTTATCTTTAGAGTGATGATCCACAAAAAAAACCTCTATAGAGCCAATCCTTTAGGAGCTTACAACCAACTATCTATTTATAGTTACATCACCTTTACACCTTAACCTACCCTGTTAGATTAAGTCCATTTACAGTTGCTAGGTTCTTAAAGTGTAAAGTATGTATTTCTAAAGTCTTGTGTCATTTTCTATCTTTGGTACGGTTGGAAAGAAATTTGCACATTGCAAATAGGAATGTATAAAGTAGTCAAAACTCATGTGATTTTACTACCAGTCAACAATTAATGTGAAGTAAACGCGAGGGAGAAAGAGAGAACTACCACTAGAGAGGGAATTGTCCTAGGGGGGAATTGGGATTATGATTCATGGAAGCTTGGTGAAACTAAACTGAGGGATTTGAAGGTCGACGAGAGCTGGCTAGGAATGAGAAGATGATAACATAAAAGAAGATGAGGGAAGAACTGCCGAAAAATGGAGGATGAGGACGAATAAGAGGTTGGATGTGGAAGTGATGGAGATGATTGTTGGATGCCGAACAAGAGTGGAATGGTACGCGGTGGTGGGGGGGGGGGGAGAAGAATACACAAGTATGCGGAATTAATATTGATATGTCTAAAAAATCAACGATGTAGAGTATTGTACAAAGTGGAAGATATCGCCACTGTGCTCATGTAGTACTACTATGTAAAGGATTTGGGAATAGATTTGTGAAGTTGAAATCCGACCGATACGGGAAATGCCAACTTAGGTTTGTTTTTTAATTAATGATCCAAGACATTGTAAATAGTTGTGTCTTTATCATATGGTAGATAATGGTCGGAAAAAGTGTCTAGCAACTTGTACTTTAGGCTTAATCTATTTGTTTCTCTTCTTGATTTTTATTTAACAACAATTTACTATCCCCTCTCACCTACTAATTAGCAGCTTGGTTTACTGCGAATTGAGGACTTGTTTAGCATAGCATGTCTATTCCGTCATTACGGCCATGTATGCATGTCTTAGCTGCTTTGTTGGTTTATGACTTTTAGTAAAAGTTAGAAGGTTCCTACCCTATATCATTCTTCATCCTAACCCACACTTGGGATATATTAATATGATTAAATAGAATGAGGTAATGTACAATCGAACACAGCCTGTCAATTCTGTCGTTGGGGAGGGGGGGGAGCGAGGCAGGGCGGGAGCGAAGGTGAGGAGGGGAGAACAATGGGAACGAACGCAGGAGGGGAGGGGGGGGGAGGAGGGGGGATTAGGCGAGGAGGGGGGGGGGGGGGAGACGAGAAGACAGGGGGTGGGGGGCGGGCATGGTGTAAGGTGGTATATTCAGCTGGCCTTATTTGAGTGGTATCTTCTGGTGAATCAAGACTATAGAATGATTAACCGTAAGCCTTTCCATACAAAAACCCATATCTACTTACCTTATAAAACTTGTTACTGACTTAGCATCTACTCCTTTAGCTTTAGTATAGTAGTAGGAGATATGTATCAATTGCCAACTTATGATAGAGTACTACTAACGTCAACGGGCCGAGCAATTGAGCATATTTAGTTACATGTTACCTACATAGATTAGTTGAGTGATTGATTATTTTCATCTTCCTATTCATGAGGTGTTTGGTTTTGTATACTTGTAATTGTAGAATCAAATCAAAATGCTTTAAAAACACAGGAAAATTTCTTAGGTTGATATATTTTTATAAACTTCTAATGCTATTTGGGACAATAGAATTCAAATGGGGGGATATTTGATTACAATCAAATAACGACTATTTTAATAGCATCATATATCCCAGTTTATTTAACACCCATATTTGTATAGTTATTGCAAAGAATTGTTACTTAATCATTTATATTTGAGAATTGCAGTAATTATGGAGTACTTGGTGAAAGTTAGCAAAAGGCGCGCATTTTGGAGCTTAAATGAAGATATTTTGAAGATTAATATTTTGAAGACCAATATGTCATATTCATCAAGGAAGATACGGCGTATATGTGCCAGCACTTACCAAAGACCACGAGGAATAAAGCTTAATACGCCATATCCAGAAGACCAATATGCCGTATTAGAATTATGGAATCAATATAATATTCTGGAAGATATCAAGCATGGTCCCTACTCCAAGAAATCCCTAATACGCCGTATCCAATACTTGGATACGCCGTATCGAACCGACTTTTAGACCTTATAAATAGAAAACTCAAAAACGAGTTTTAAGTGTGCTAAATCATATTCTCGATATCTAAACCATAAAAGTCAAATTTTAGAGGAGAAAAAGAGCAAAAGAGGTCGAGCAACGTTATCGATTTCATAGGAGACATCGTGTAATTCCATATACTTTAGTAATCGTTCAATTTTTGGTATCATTCGTTAACTCGGTTAGTTTACCTTGGCTAAATAGATTCTCTTGTATTTATTATAGAACGTTTAGATAGGCAAATACCTGTCGGGTATATAGCTATATTATTGAAGATCCTAAATGTTTGGTATTTGTTTATCTTGATTTCTTGATTTATCGTTGAATGCTTGTTTATGTTTATCAATTTATACTTCTTTAACAGCGCTTTTGGTATTGCAGAACCTATTCATTCCACACTGGATCTAGTGATACGGACCAAGTAGATCTAGAGTCTGGGATAACTCTCCATATAGTAATTTATACATCTAGAATAATAGAATCACAAATATCGTCCTTCTAAGTCTGTGTTTAGGATACGCTTTGGGCTTAACTATATAATTGTATTTGTGCCAATGGTTTATTTGATCGGTTGACTAATAGCAGGTGACCTAGATAATTCAACAAGTAACGTTCTGATTCCATAGGATAGATGATCTAAATGGACTACTAGTTATTAAACTACATTAAGCGGTAAGTAGTAAAGTCCCTCATGAGCTATAGGATTAACAAGATCACATTGCTTAATCCCTAAAGCTAATAAAAATCAGCAAATAAGGATGCTTTATGCGGATGCTTTAATTATGACAGAATTAATGTGTCTAGATCTTAGGATTGAGGTAACGCCTAAAGTCCTTAAGAATGACATGCCAACGTCGAGAGAAGAAATCATTGCACTTAATAAACAAACCAACTTTCTAATCGGATTAATAATAGTTAATACAGTTTTCTTATATTTGGCTCGATCGCTCTTTTATCCTTTGTTAATTAGCTCGTGTGGGTTAAAGTGCCTTGAATTGATTATAGTCACCAACCAAACCGTGCTAGTCTCTCAGCGAAAACCCCCCTTTTTCCTCGTTAGAATTAAGGATTTAGACTCACATAAGGTTTAGAATAGGATATAGAATTAACCTAGATTAAGATAAACCAAGATATTAATTAACTTTGATAGATTTAAACCTCGCTTATAAGTGTTTCGAGCACCCATACTTATCATGAAACTACTATCCGATCTTCGGGAACAGTGCCCGTTAAAGTGTTGTTCTTTTTTGGTTTAGAGTCGGAAAAACTATAAATTTTTAAAACTTTGAATCAATAAAAATATACTCTATACAACAATGAACACAATCAACAACGTCATATCTGTCACACACCCCAGACGTGGCCGTATCATGTATGACAAAACGGAGGTAGCCGTAGGTGTGACGTCCATAATCCGAACACAAAGGACTACAAGAGAACGACCACTAATGGACGTTTGGAAATCAAAACTCGTTGCAGCAATAGTTTAAAAGTAATTAATTTTATTAGATTTAAAGAATATTAGACATTTGGCGGAAGCATAAGTAAAATATACGGATAAAACATAATTTGGTTTTCAAAACAGACAACGAGATATGAATATTTTGATAAGTCGTTGAAAGAGTATCATATTGCACGTAAACTCCACATATGCACATCAAGAATCCAACACAGCTAAGCACCTTGAAAAAACATCTAAAACGTCAACAATAAAGTTGAGTGAATTCTCATAGGTTTTAAGTAAAACATTTATCGAGGACCCCAAAACGTTTAGTGAATAACAGTTTCACGCATGTATTAACGAAAAACAATTTAATAATAAAAAACGTTCAATCAAAGTAGTGAGGAGACCACAAGTTTACAGACCATCCAGTAGAGTGACGGGCAGGTGATGCAGGGGGATGGGGGAGCGGCGTATAGTACTTTTACGTACACAAAGCACATCTACTATTATAATGAATACACAATATCGCATTAAAAGTGTATAACTGTTGCGCTAAGCCCCATGACACCGATGCTAATTTAGTCAAATCATAGCAAGGTTACACATCCTGTTGCAAAACGTTATTACCCTCTAGCCCTAGGAGTTGGTGTCACCACACAACCTAAAGAAGAACCACCACCAAATGTATAATCACATGACATAAATTCACGTTTGTTCTGGTCAAGCTCTACATGAGCGCTACTCACACTCGGATAGGGATAATTAGTCCCATAGATCTATTTATTCCTACGTTCGCAGCTCCCTCAACCCGGTCCTCCGGTCGATTGAAAATTAACAAATTCATGATAAGTTAGGTATTCAAAAGTAGGTTTGTTAAGAAACTCAGGCAATCACGTAAATAGGATATAATGTACTGAAAAAACACATGTGTCCATGAATAAATAACCATTTTGTTCATGAACAACTTTAAGTACCTTAAGCTCATAAGTAGAAAGAGTGTGATATCAATCAATAACACAAAGTTTGAATTAATGTCAACAGGTTTTTGAAATTCATTAACGCAGACAAAAGTTTGTAAACGGCATGTTTCGTCACCTCCAAAAGTAGGAAGTCATATGAAAAACAGAGTAAGAAAAACGTGGGGCTATGAACCACCTTGAAGTTGCACACTTGCAACTAGCAGAAATGCAATAAAAAGCACAGCACAAACGAGAGAACGGACGGCTTACCAATGGCAGTTGTACTTAACTTAACGGGCCTTTATTTTCAAAACATATCCACTAGTTAGGATGATGAATTTGGGTTTTCCCGATGGATGAACACATCAACGCGACTAGTTGATAAGGGATTTGGATTTCAAGTTGGATGGGTTTGGTGGTTGTGGTAAAAAAATAAATCGAAAAACACACGCATAAAATATGAATAGATTCTGTGATAAATTACATTGAAGAATGAACAATTTATTACATTCATATGTTGAATTATGAATAATAAAACAACAAAACTTCAAAGAATAATTCGCAATATATAATCCTTTACAAGAGTCTCACTCTCTCTATAAATATAACGTGATTAAATAATGGTAATAATATACTTTGAACACTTTTTTCGAAAATCACAAATTAAGTAAAAAGAAGTTCTTGCGTAAAAAATAAATGCAAACGTTTAAAAAGTTACGAATAATATAAACGATGTTTTTAGAGCTTTTACAAAAGTTATGACTTTATTTTCTAACCAGAGAATTTTATAAAAATTAATCTATTTTTTTTATAAGTTTAATATTGTTTTCGTATCCATTAACCGGGTTGTAACCAAAATGTTGTCCTTTGTTAAAGTATAAGTCTTTCGTTCGTTACATTATTCGGTTTATTGAATCTTTACAATTAAATAATCTTAAAACTTAATCCTTTTTTGTTCGTGAGTTCCAAGATAATAGAAGTTTTAAAAAAAAAAAAAAACGTAAATATCTAGGTATATAAATTTTTATAAAATTCGGCATGACCTATACGTTTATACAATGTTTCCATATTTATCAAATTTCAACGTTTTTCCCATTTAACCAATCCGTGTTGCAAACATCGCATGTTTCAAAATATATTTATTTAGGCGAGATCAATTAATTAAATAAATTAAAATAAATTAAAATAAAAAGAACAAAACCAAACACTCTTATATGTCGTTAAACTCATATCCAAACGCCCTCTTTGGGCTATAAAATCGGCAACCAAATGCCCCTTTGGGGCTGCCATAAAACACCGAACCCAAAACCCTTGGTGGCTATAAAAGGGTGAACCAAACGCACCCTTATGGGGTCGTTAACTACAAAACCAAACAAACCCTTATGGGCTGTTAAACGCGAAAACCAAACACACCCTATGTGGGTGTTTAACTGCTGAACCAAACGCCCCCGCTGGGCTGCTGTACAGCGAACCAAACACCCCTTTTGGCAGCAGATTCGCACAACAAACATCCCTATTTGGGGCTGTTACAACGCAGCGACAAACACCCCTTTGGGTTGTAAAAACGCAGCAATCAAACACACCCTTATGGGCGTGTATACACGAAAACAAACATCCCTATATCGTCATTTAGACCAACCCGAATCATAACACCCAAAAAGAAAAGAAAGAAAAAAAAAAGATAAAACAATAAAACCAAACTTTTAATTAGTTTTATATAAAAAATGAAGGGGAAGGTGCCTAGAGATCACGTATAGTGCGGCTGTGATGTGAGATGGTGTGAGTGTCTACTACGGGCCATAACACGCTGGTTTGTAAGTGGCAGCTGTCTGGGTTTGGTGGCGATGGTGTGCGTTATGTATAGTGGCGGTTGAAGGTTGAATCTATAATGTGGAATGAAGATGATGAGGTGGAGGGGGGATTCTGGTTACTTGGTGATGTCTACAAGCTCGTGTATCTATTCGGGTGGGAGTCTTTATGTCGGTTTGTGTTGGATTTTCGTCGCTGTAGTAGGAGGTTGTTCGTTTGGTGGAGTGAATATGACGATGGAGTTTTGGCGATAATGTCTGATGATAGGTGGTGAGAGAGTGGAGAGGGAGGCGCGGCTGGTAGTTATGGGCGGGATGGAGATGATGTTTGACCCCTTTTAAAAGGAGTGGGAGGTGGCGTCGAGTATGGGTGGAATGATAGCTGGAAGGTCGACCCGGAGATACGCCTGAAAACCCCGCCGGAATCCTTGGCCACTATGTGGAATGTAGGCGCCAAGGAAAATTAATGGGAGGGAGGAGTGTATTTGTTAGGGTTTATATAAAAAAAATGAATGGGAGAGATATAATTATCTAACATATATAAATATAATCAGTTTTAAAATATTAGAATATGTAGTTTAATAGTTTGAGAGGTTAACTTTGTAAATATTTCACAGGGACCAAAAATGTAACATTTGAGTAACTTTTATAAATATTGGTTCGGGACTCATTTGGGTCACTTATCGGACGATTCAAAATACGAAACTTGCGCCATTGTTTTCCAAATCATTTTTCTGATAAAAACGAGTATTTAAACCTTGATTATATTTTAAAAATGTTTATTAATAAAATGTATTTAACGTTTATTATTTATTTTGGGTAACACGGGTAACCTTTGTCCGTAAAAATGAAACTTTAATTTGGACCTTTGTGTTTTTATATAAACGCTTTTGAATAAAAATTAAATAATTTATTAAATATTTTTATTTAATAAAAAGTGATAAATATAAATTTAATTATTTTTGGTCGGTTATTAAAAATACGTAGTTCTGTGTTCAAAATTTTGTCGAGGCTAATTTCAGTCATTTTCTTTTCGCTTGGTTTTCAAGTCTGCGGGGCAATCAAAACTAAAAGTTGTCCGGAATGTTGTCGTTTTAAATGCAAAGCGCTAGTAACACCCCATAATAAATAATTCATTTGGCGGGTCTTTTTTAATAAATCAATTGAGAAAAAAATAATATCTTTCTCGATTTCCCCTCTATCAAGTCAAATAAGTTAGAAAAATAAATTTGCAAATGAACGATAATTATCGAAATTATGATTTATTATTTAAAAAAAAAAACAAACGTTGTCAAAAATTTTAACCCAGGCTGACGCGGTAATTAAGCGTTTTTAAGTGACCGTAAAAGTTCAAAAAGTCCAAAAGTCAAGTCATAACCCAAAAAAGTCAAAGGGAAAAATAGTAATAATTTTAAAAAATAATTCAAAAATTGCGGGTTGATGACAGTCACCTAATACCCATAAAGGAATCACATCCCGATCCCGGGATTTTATACGATTTTTGTTAACCTATTGTGGTGATATAGGACATATATAGGATTTAACAAAATCCCGTTTTTAAACCATGGCGTTGAAATTTCATTCAGCAATTCCATAAAACAAAAAATTTTGGCTAAGTTTGACCATGTATTTTAATTCATCAACAATGAGTATTTTAAAAATAAGCATTACCATAGTTTTGTGGTTGATATAACATGTTATAAGGAAGGTCTATTGATAGTGAAAACATAAAAGGAGAAAGTGTAGACGTGTGGGTATGTCTGTATAAGGGTTTAAATGTTTTAAGGGCAGAGACATCTGGTAAGGGACCATGGTGATTAATATCGAAACGAGGCTAAAGGAAAGTAAGTATTTCACTTACTTAGGAAGCACGAGGATGAATCATGGCTTAACACACCATGAGCAGACAATGCGAATTAATAATAACCCGAACGCTCTAACTGCACCTAATAAATATCGACACGCCGTAAACGAGAAATAGTTATAGATAACTGGACACGTTTGCACACAAACTTTAAGAACGAAATTGAACAACCATATAAAGTTTGTGCTTTAGTTTAGTACTCAAAATTAAAATCTTTAAAAAAAATGTATTATCTATATAACATACAACTCGTTAAGGTTTATATCAATATTATTAATATGATCTTAATTCTTACTTTTAAAATACAGAAACGAAATTAAGTTTATGAAGATGTTACGACGTTCTTACGAAAAGTTCCTATTTATAGAAAGTTTCCATTTTGGGAAAGTTTTTAGTTTCTGGGCGTTAATAGTATCCCCTAATTTAATCGTTTCCAAATTTCCAAAAACAAACTATTGAAACCCTAGCGTCTAACCAGAATCCTTAGCTCGCTAAATATATACATAAAAATTTGCTATATTTAGAAATGACCAACGGCAACGACTTATCCTTTTTAGAAAAATTCCTAAACCTTCGTTTTAATATTAAGAAGCTCCACAAATATTTTCAAAGACTTTCGACACTTACTAAACCTTTCGAAACATTTTTAATCGTCCGCTTACCCTCATTTAAAACTCGGACCAGCAACTATATTTTTATAAATCACCCATGGACTTGACCATAACACTGCCATATTTTCCAAACTATCCAAAACTCTTTTATGCCAAAACTAATCAACCAAATTCACTATAATTCAAGTCTAACCTCATCGCCATCTTTGTTGCAACTCACAAATCTCACAACCTCTCGACCAGAACAATTTATATATCCGAAATCCTCAAAAATCTTTATTAAAATATTTATTCATTTTAATAAATTTGAAAATCATAGCACAAACATATGGAGTCGTGAATCAAAAGTATAAGAATGCATAGCAACAATAACTATAACAAACGGTGACGAAATGCGGAGAGTGGACATTTCAAGAAACAATATCCCCCAAATAAAGGTCAACAAATGGGAGGAGCTCACGGAAGAGCTCAGGTGATACGTGGCGAAATATCATACTCAGTCGTTAGTTCGAGGATAAATCAAATCCATTAGCTCAAAAGCACACAAGTCGATTAGCTCCACAAATAGTTCATGATCGCAAGGTTTTGTAACGACAAGAGTAAAAATTTTAAGAATGAGATAAGGTAGTTTAAGTGAGGTCTTAAGGTTCTGCTGAATGGTAAGACACGATCGCGTTTCTAGATCTTTTTAAGGGATTCTGGTGATTATCGGGTTTGAGTTCATACTCATGTCATATCGGTAGTGTTCCCAAATCTTTAGGTCGTGTGTCGAGTTGTTCTTCTCATGAACTTTCAGTTGATGGTAGCTAGTCCTTAGGTCAATTTTCGAGTAGACGCTACATCCTCGCAGTTGATCGAAAAGATCGTCTATTCTAGGTAACGGGTAACAGTTAGCTTATAAATTTTTGGTAGTCCTTGTACATCCTGAAGGGTCCATCAGAGGTTTTGTCGGTACGAGGATCTCATAATTCACGTGATTCCATCTCACTAAAAGGTAAGTATATTGAAGAAAATCTTCTAGTTCTATTGGTTATAATCCAATTAGAGTGATATGCTCATTACATTCTAGAACCTTTCAATCCGTAATTTCCATGACTACAGGAAGCATGATTTAGTCTCTCGGCTAAGGTTGTGGTGTTTCCACATGCTAAGGTTAAAGAAAAGCTACTTAGTTATGACGTTTACGGATGTTAATACTGACTGACACGACTCATGAATACGCACGCAAAATATTAATAAAACACAAGTACAATATAATCTCGTTGACAATGTAGAGGAAGGACAGAGAAATATATATATATATATATATATATATATATATATATAGATATATATATATAGAGAGAGAGAGAGAGAGAGATGGAACATAAAGGTAATTTGAGAAAATTTTATGGTGACTACTCCCAGCATAGCATGGTCCTTCCTGAATTATACATAGGTGATCGGGCTATGCATAATTTAGGAACTAACGATAAAATGCTCATTTCGTCAAACTAATGTTATGTTAAAAAAAATCTCATACGGTATAAACGATATAGTTTATAAGGTAGCAAAACAGTTTGTGGTAATGAAAACAAGGTAGTTTATATACGACATAAGGTATTTTGTAAGATAACGGGAAATGTTTTATGAGGTGAT
>BQNB010055869.1:0-38923 GCA_026074375.1 Tanacetum coccineum
ATTGTGAGTGTATAAATATGATTTAGTGACTATATGTCACCTCAACGATGACATGGACACTCCTTTTGCAATAAATTCTGATTTTTTGGTAAAAATATTGGCCATAGCAAGGTTTAAACTCATGACCTATGGTTAAGATGTAACATGTTTATCCAACTGATCCATCAGACAATTTGTATTTTATAATTAAAAAAAATAAAGACATGATCTTATAACATATGTTATCTATCATACCATGATATACTCCATAATCACATTTAATATATTAAGATATACGTAACTTATCACTCAAAACCCTAAAACACGACGTTTGTAATTCTTCTCTGTCGAGATCTAGAGCATGACTTACTTATGGCAGCCTATACATATAAGCATGTCCACTCAAAAGTGTGCTATGGAACGAGGATTTTTAATTAATGTTGATAATCCTTTTGTTTTTTTGTACGTGATTTTGCTACTGATGCTTTCGTCCATATGGTATTCCTCCAGTTGCTTTAACATTTAATCATACTCTTAAGTTTTTATTCTTTATTGTTTCTCATAAAATACATGATTTATTCTAGCATTCTGAAGTTACGAGTTGTGTATACGATAATACATACATGATTTATTCCAGCTTCTCATGTAAGCTTTGATCTTGCATGTGAGAATTCGTATTTTCAGGTAAATAAATTTATTATAATTTATTCTTAATTCTATCATTATTTTACCCGACTCGACTAGTTTCGTGAACCTATCTAAGTTTAAGTCTTATTTTATACTTTTTTTCGTCTGCGTACCTATCGTAGCTAAAAATTTCTATTTTTCACCCATAAGTTTTATAAACTTTATTTTTGCCATTTTTAATTTCAATTCGAGTTTTAGCCGAACCCTTATTTAAAAAGTGCACATTTTATAATACCTTTGTAACAATTTACTTAGCAAAAATAATACATAAAATTTAAAAAAAATACAAAAACAAGGCCCAAGCCCCTAATGCCGCCCCATATGACCCAACTCCACACTCCATCAGACTATTTTCACTTTTCCAGGCTCTTTCTCTGTAGGAACCCGTTTAATACTTCCACTTCATAACCCGAACCACGAAACAAGAAAAGAGAAGAGAGAGAGAGAGACGAAATAGAGAGAGAGTAGAGAGAGAGTTGAGAGAGAAAAGAAAAATAGATTTTGTGAAAATGAAAAACTAGATATTTTCATATGAAAATATCTATATATATATTTAGATATTTTAGAAAATATCTAAATATATATATACCCCTACACATTTAATGTGACGCGCGGGATATATAACTAGGACCCGGGCTCGGGTTTTGCTTTGGGATTAAACCCAAAACATATACAATATTAGATTATCTATCGAGCCCGATTCCCGATAATATTTAATTACAACATTAACTAATTAAAGACCGAAGCTCCATCGTAGAGTGACCGAGCTTCCTTGTTCGACTCAATAAATTGAGGCTAACATTCTCATTATTATCTTTGCATGTCTAGTTTCTTTAAAAAAACCATTCATAACCAAAACACAGTATCACAAAGAAAAGAAAAAGAGCCTGCTTCTCCTCCTCCTTGCCACTGTCGAACCAAAATCAACCATACATCACCATAAAAAAAATTCATCTACTACTTCTAATCATCTTGTTCAAGCCTTAGCCGATGAAAGTTGGGTTGAGCGATGCAAGAAGACTACTTCAATTCAAGCTAAAGAGGTATGTGTGTTATGTGACCTACAGAAGGCAAGAGGTGATTGGTACTAAATGGGTTTTTTGAAACACGAGAGGTATAACGGTTTCTGGTACTATTATTCAAGAACAAAGCACGCTAGTTGCACAGGGTACAGACAAGAAGAAGGTGTGGATTATGATGAAGTTTTTGGCACAGTTTGCCAGATTGAAGCAATCAGTCTCTTTTTGGCATTTGCATCTTTCATGGGCTTCATTGTCTATCAGCATGGATGTCAAGAGTGCTTTCTTATTGGCAACATCACAGAAGGAAGTGTTATGTCAAACAGCTCCAGGTTTGAAGATCCTGACTCTCCAAACAAGTCTACAGAGTTGTCAAGGCACTTTATGGCCTGGCATCAAGCCCACAGAGCATGGTATGAAAGATTTCCACTTTTCTTTTGAAAACATGGTTTTGGAGAGGGGCTATTGATATATAAACTTGATTTATTAAGAAGGATAAGAAAGAGATATCATGTTGTACAGGTTTATGTTTATTGATAATATTGGATGTCTTACAAGTCTTCTATGGTAAAGGATTTTGAAGATTCTTATGCCAAGGGAATTCAAGTGAGTTCCATGGTAGTGTAGAACTCACTTTCTTTTTGGGGCTTCAGTCAAGCAATACTAATGGTTGGTATTTTTTCTAAGTCATGCAAATCGATGTGAAAGATATTCTCAACAAGTTTGACTTTAGAACATTAAGCCTAGCATCCACCCCCATTGAAGCTCATAAATCTCTGGAAAAAAAGATGAGAAGGTGAAGATGTGATGTACATCTTTACAGGTCTATGATTGGGTATCTTCATGTTACTAACTGCTTCAAGACCAGACATAAGTTTGCTGTTTGTCTGTGTGCAAGATTTCAAGTCACTCCAAAGGTTCTTCATCTCATGCTGTCAAAGGATCTTTAGGGTACTCATAACATCACGTAAATTGGGTTTATGGTTTTCCTAAGGGACTTCCTTTTCACTTAGAAGCTTTTCCGATAGTGACTATTGATGGGTGACAATCATGATAGGAAGAGCAACTTCAGGAGATGGCAATATCTTGGAAGAAGACTGGTCTCTTGGCAATGCAAGCTCCCACTCTCAAACAAACCAATTGTGGCTATATCCTACAGAAGCAGAATATGTAGCAGCGCTGCAAGTTGTTGTGCTCAGGGTTCTTTGGATGG
The DNA here is from genome assembly GCA_026074375.1 of Tanacetum coccineum. Taxonomy (NCBI): domain Eukaryota; kingdom Viridiplantae; phylum Streptophyta; class Magnoliopsida; order Asterales; family Asteraceae; genus Tanacetum; species Tanacetum coccineum. Next base: position 2,899 of record BQNB010055869.1, read on the forward strand.
CAAAATCAACTACTTGATTATGAATTTAACTTCATATGAACACTGAATCCATATAGACAATGAGAGCACAATTTTGCATGTGAAGAATCTGTTTTTTCACTCAAAGACCAAGCTTATTCAGATCGACCTCACTTCATTCGAGTGTCTATGGCAAAGGCTCATTAATGTGGTCAAGTTTCTACTGATGACAATGTAGCAGATTTACTCACCAACGGCTTTGATTGGCAAGATTTAACTTTTTAGTGGGTAACAATTGGGATGATGACCATAGCTATCTTTGAGGGGGTAGGATGCAATAATAAAGTATGGTGTTCAATAGTAAAGGTACTGGTTTGGTTAGATTGGATTTTTGGAAAGCACTTTAGTACCTTTAGGGAGGATAGAATGATTTTTCAGAGGTTGATGATTTTGAAGAGTAGTTTGGCAAGGTTGAAGGGTTGTTCGTGCACAAATTTGAGTGGGAAATTTTTTTTAAGTTGAAAGTATTGCTTAGCCAAATCAAAGTACTGCTTGTCTTAGACAGTACTGCTTAGACAACAAAGTACTGTTCTAACGTTCGGTCAACGGTTATCAACGTTTACTTTTTGCGCTAAAAACGTATTTAACAACGCGTAACTCTTAGTTATCCAACACACCTATAAAATACTCAACTGAATTGCATTTTTTCTCTCACTTTATCTCTTCTTCTTTCATAACTTTTTTAATTTACACCTCCGACGCACATTAATTTCCCTTCAAATGGCAAACAATTCGCACTTGTAACAGGCAAATGAGTGCAGTGTGTGGAAAAGACGGCACAGAATGTGATTTTAATCAAATTCAACGACTTTTCTCACTAGCTGCTCCATTAATTACTCTTTTGTTGGTTGATCCCGATCTCATCGGTCCCTTGGACTTCAATCAATTTTGGGCTCCTGCTTATCTCAAGTGATCAATGACGTACCTCACATCCGGCGCCATGTAGCTTGCAAGAAGATTTTGATTTCTGAAGCAACATTCGAGCTGGACCTACTCTTTGATGATGAAAATGTGTTGATGCTTTCCTAGCAAGTTATTTGGACTTGCTCAGAGATATTGGCTTTACGAGGGTTACTTAGCACAACCACTTTCTCTTACACTTCTATTTAGCCACAGTGGAAGTATTTAGTCATGTCTTACTCCACTGTTTAAGTCCTCTAGTGCATTTCATGGGGGTAAAATTTGGGACAAACATTGCTCTGCTCTGAAGGTTAGCCACAAACCCAAAGTTTAATTTCTCCTGATGATTTCTAACTGGGAATGCTAGGACATATTTCAAATGGTACACCTTTTCTTATGTATCATTGGTTCGTCCAATTGTTTTGAACAAGCAGTTAGAGGTGTAGACAGACCTCAGGATTTATACCATCCGTTTCCACTTCCTCTAAGGTTTTTTTAATTCATGAGAAGCATAAGTCCTAAGTTTCTAGTGTAGGATTACACCTTGGCTCATCTTATGTTAGACGGTTGTAACAGCATTGCAGCGGTAGAAGAACATTAGTACTAGTCCTCATTCTAGGGCTGCAAGTTCTGCAAGGGATGCTCAAGGCACTCCAACTCAAAGTGCTGCTCATTCTCAACGTACTGCTTCAGTACAAGGTACTGCTTCCTTCCATAGTACTGCTGTCCCACATGATTCTGATGCAGTTCAAGGTACTGATACCTTACAAGGTACTGCTGCATATCAAGGTACTGCTTCTATTCCTAAATCTCCCAATGATTATACTCCCACAGATGCGTCTCAAACATCTGGAGGAGATGAGGGACTTTTAGGATATATATGCTTTGAACAGGTGAAGTTTAAGAGATCAAGAGGCAAACCCTTCTCAAGCTAAACAAATAATCAAGCTCAAAAGCCAGCTCAAGAAACTGTCCAAATTCGTCCAGCCAGTGGTCCAGCATCATGCTTTTTGGGTAGAGAATCAAAATCCCTTAAGAAGCAAAAGAGACGAAGAAAGAAGCAAAAGAAGAAAGTGTCTTCAGTCAAATTGGGGAGGAATAAGGATGAAGGAACTTTGTCTGAGAGCAACAATGTTCAAGAGAAAGATTACAGCACATCCTTTCTTTGATGTTATTGTTGATATATAAGATGCTGCGTGTTTGTTACTCTGATTTGGAAAGATTAAAGTGATGAGACTAAGAAGTTAATATTGAGGAGAAGAAGATTCTAATGTTAAAGAGTGGAGAAACAGCAAGAAACTGATTTGGAGACAACTCCAAAGTACCTGCTAGACAGGGTTACTATTACTCCAGGATCCTAAATTTGGAAGATGAAGCAGGTCCATCAAGCCCAACTCCGTCCAATTCAAGTTATGGGTCTAAAGAACAACTTAAAGCTGCTGAAGTTCTTGTTGCTATTTCTAGACCAAGAGGTTTGAGCATTCCTGGTCCCATACAAACTCAACCTCAACAGCCAACTCAAGGTACTGATCCTATAGAATAAAGCAATAGGGTATACTGGTTGAGAACCTAAAAGATGAAATTTAACTCTTCAACAAATCAGAGCCTTGGAAACTACAAATGATGAGGAGGTTGCTAGATAAATTCAAGCTGATGGGATGCAGAAGAAGAAAGAAGAGGTTTGAGAATTGAAGGAAAACAAAGCAAGAGACTACTTTGAGGAAACACTATTTCTCTTCTAAGAAATGAATATCAATGGATGAATTTTCTTAAAGGTCAAGGTTTAATACTACTCTTACCCAACCTCCAACAACACCTACAAGATGCAAAAACTTAAGTATCCACAGATGATGAATTGTTTATTGACAAAGTTCAAGCATCTATTAAAGACTCTTCAAAGACTTTATTCCACATGATCAGAGAAAAGAAAGAGAGTGATGTTGAAGGAAAGAGATAGCAAAAAGACTCTTAAGGAATAGGAAGCTACAATTGCTGAAAATACAGCCATCAAAAGTAGCCTCTAAGTTGAGAAACAGAAACATTGATGAGTTCTAGAATACTACTTAGGTTGTAGACTTTGAAAAGAATGACAAGATAGGGAAGGTCATTTAGAAGAATCTCCATGATTACAGAGCTCAAGTATTGATCACCTGATGGAGGGTATCTCATCATTCACAGAGAAAATGATACTTCAGGGGCTTTTGATACTATATGGGAGATATGCATGTCTTGATGGACAGGATTTATATCACCTATATCGAGTTGTGTTGGGACTTTATGAGCACATTCCTCTCAACGGTTAGGTTTGATGCTTCTAGGTTGATCTAACCATTATTTGGCAGGACGGTTCTGAAATCAAGTGATGATGACTTCTGAAGGATCAAGAAGAATGGGAAATCATAAGATGGAGGTTTCATGAATCTTCAGGAGTGCATACACTTAGAGATAGAGATGGCATTATGATTCAAATGTGAGCTGAAAGAAGATATCCTCTTCAAGAGACGTTGATGATAAGGATGTAGTCATGGCATGGAAGTGAAGATGAGAGTGAGAAGCCATTACTTTGACATTGTTCATCTTGTGGACAACTGAAGAAATAGATGGTGACAATTCTTAAAACTGGTTATGATTTATCAAAATTTTCTTTATAGTATATATATCTTACTTTGATAAAACAGGACTTAACTCAGTTGAAACATAGCAGTACTTTGTTTAATAGTTATGCTGGTTTAAAACAAACAGTTCTTGTTGAATAGTACTGTTAGTTAAATGTTGCGTTTTTGAAATATTGTGAGTTTTGAGTTTGCAAAAATGTTTAGGCACAAATATTTGAAACAATAAAACTGTTTTAAGGGATTGAGTGTTGGTTAACCACCACACAGCAAATGGTAATCAATTCACCATGTCTAACAAACATAAGAATTGACTAGTCCAAATCAAACAGTTTTGGTAAAGACATCTCAAATCTGTTGATGGTTGCCAATTTACCAAAAATTGTATGGTGATCAATACACCATGGTATTGCACTGAAATATTGGCTACTCCAAAGCAAACGGCTTTTGGTAAAGAGAAGTCAAATCCGTTTATAGCTTTAATAGTTTGCTCAAAACTATATGGTTCTCAACTCACCAATGTTTTATTACTGAGAGTTGGCTAGTCCTGAGCAAACGGCTACAGGTAAAGACTTATCAAATCCGTTCATGGTTATAATGACTTACCAAAAGTCATATAGTATTCAACACACTATGATTCATGTTCTGAGTGTTGAAGTGGTTTTCAGTTCACCATGGATTATTACCTTTTCTAGGTACCAAAGAACTGACTAGCCCAAGAGTGAATGGCTACTTGGTAAAGGCTCATAAAAACCATTTACGTTGCTGAAAAGACCTGCAGCTGATTGAAGAACAATCTGTTTGATGCAAAGACAAAGAATTTTTGAAAGTGTTTATGTTCAAAACAAGAGGTTTCATTTCAAGATATTCAAACAGATTGTGTACAAGATACTGCTTAGAGAATTATATCTAGAAGATTGAAGACTTGTATTGATGCTGAAAGAAGATGTCCAACCATCAAGAAACTTGAAGTCAAGCAAGTAGAATTCAAGTTAGGGGAGGATTGTTAGGAAATACGAGTTAGAAGGTCAAAGTACTGATAAGTCAAAAGGTCAAAGTACTGCTAAATAGAAGATCGAAGTACTGCCTATTTAGTATGAGAAAGTCAAAGTACTGCCGATAATAAAGGAACTTCAAAGGATTATCAGTTAAATAGTTATTATCATGTAACAGTTAATTTAGTGATTAGTATTAATTAGTATTTGTGTCATACAAGGACTGTACACCTACTAGAGTTATCCTTACGTTTATAAAAGGATCTCTAGGAAGGAATTAGAATGACACACACGAACAACAACAAAAAGCATTAGTTAAAAGTATTAGAAATAAGTATTGTATTAGGGATCTGCAAACTTAGGCAGATTCAAGGTGTGGTAATACAAAAATCGTTTGTGAAATCATTGTGTGTTCTTGGTACTGTTAACTAGTTTCCGCATAGTTGATAGTATTATATCAGTGTTTCATTGTTATTGACTTGGATTTATTCAAGGAAGTAACATCCTTTACAGGCTAAAGGCTTATTATACAAAGGTATATCGATCCTACATTCTTAAATTGAATCTACCTGATCATAGGTCGATCCTCTCGGATTTAAAGTTTACTCCAACCAAACACGGGCGAATGACAAAGCCATATTCATCCCCTCGCTTTATTGCTAATTGTTTTAATGCAGGATACTTAAAGATGGAGGTGAAGGTACCTGATTCCAGCTGTCTCAAATATTTATAACCACATTCTCATACCCGACCGGCAAATATAAAGACATCATGAAAGCTTAAGTACATGTTTCAAGACTTTCGCTGCTCTGATACCGTACGTCCTACTTGAAGCGATGAAGTGTTAAAGTTAAAGAACCTCAAGAAAGATGCATTATTAAAGCTTTTCAAGTTAACATATCAAGAAAGATATGAGCATGTTGGTCCAAAAGTCACAAGTTTACAAGATGGCAAAAAGAGATTTTGCTTGGTTAATGATCTCAAGATGCTCAAGATCACACAATTACATACAAGTCAAAGGAACAAGCTCAAGGCTAAAGTCAATGATCACTACGCCATATTCATAAGAAAAAGAAAAGAAAAAGAAGTTTGCGGGAATAAGAACAAAGACCTTCATAGTATGCTAGGTTTAAGTTTTTATAAAATGGAGTGACCTCTTTTAGGGGGAGATTGTTAGGAACACGAAAGTGTCGGTCACTTCCATTGATATCATTAGATAGCTCGTTTAGTTATTTTTGGAACTTAAGTAGGCTAGTAAGCCCAAGGTCCATGGAAAGCCCATGATGCCCCAAGCCCACACGCCACAACTTAGGATATATATACCCTTTCCATGTTATGGAAAGGGTGTTGGTTGTTCATTATTTTTACACACTTAATACATTTTCTCTCTTGTTTTACTTTCTCTCTCAAAAATGTTCATCCAACCACTCTCTCTCTCTAAAACTACCTCTCTTTTCTTCATTAAGTATGTTATTAGATATTCTTCAGGATCTACCCATGAATATTCCACTAGATAGTATAGTATTCCTTAGGTATGAAAAAAGGAGTACAAGTGAGAATAAGGGAAAAGTATCGACTGAGATTTAGCCAGTACTGAAACAAACCCAACAAGGTACTAGTTATGAAGTCTCGATAAGCGCTGAAGGGGTTGAAGAATTAAAATGAAAAGTTAAGATAAATGGTGAAAAGAAAGAAGCCCTCTTTACACTTAGGCAGAAACCGGGTCAATACATCTGTTGTCAAGAATCACAAAGATGATTGCTGACATTGAAGACCGACATCATGGACCTAGTGATGCAATGCACAACCCTTCCTAGCCACTCAGAATCTCTTAAAAGATTTCTGTTTCATTTCTCACAGAGATTACACGCATCTCTATCAACTTTCTCACTCTGAGTTAGTTGGTATTGAAAAGGTGGCCGTCTGCTCCAGCCTCCGATCACTAAAACCAAAGTGCATTATTGATTTTAGAGCCAAACGAGATCATCCATAAATCTTATTAGGACACTTGTCAAAATTATGCTTGCTATGTCACACATTGTGAATAACAAGAAATACGTTAAGAGTCCTACGCATTATCCTTGTGATTTTGCTAGAACATCTGAGTGATACGTAAGTATTCACAGTGAAGATGGAAATCCTACTTAAGCCAACATCAAACAAGCTCATGGTAGGTGACTTGTGCGATTCTATACGAATCATGCTGGTGACAACTGGAAAGAAACGATGGTGCGATTCTTTTTGATTCAAACTTGTTCTAGGATATGAATTGAAGATTGGTGAATTTTGAAAAGCTTAAAACTCTTGATGTGTCGAAAAAAGACTTTAGTAAAGTGACACGTCGATTGATTTTTCAAATAAATTTTTATTTCAATCGGTGAGATAGTAACTCACTGGTTCACTCGTACCGTGTTGTCTTCTTTGAGACGTTCTGGTAATGAGAACATGCTGAGTAAGATGAATCTAATACATATGTGTTAGAAAGATTCAATACTTAAGCTGGAAATCCTGTCAAGGAAATTCTTCTTAAATTGAATCTACCTGATCATAGGTCGATCCTCACGGATTCGAAAGTTACTGCAACCAAATACGGGCGAATGACAAAGCCATATTCGTCCCCAGATTTATTGCTAACTGTTTTATTTCAGGAATATATAAAAATGGAAATGGAGGTACCTGGTTCCAGCAGACTCAAAGATTCATAACCACATGCTCATACTCGACCAACATTTATAAAGACATCATGAAAGCTTAAGTACATGTTTCAAGACTTCTGCTACTCTGATACTATATGTCTTTCTTGAAGCGACGAAGTGTTAAAGTTAAAGAACTTCAAGATAAATGCATCCTTAAAGCTTTCAAGTTATCATATCAAGAAAAGTATGAGCATGTCGGTTCAAAGTCACAAGATCACAAGATGGCAAGAGTACAAGATAATGTAAAAGAGGTAATGTTTGGTTGATGATCTCAAGAAGTTCAAGATCACATTATATTAATTCAAATATACAAGTTGAAGCCTAAAAGTCAAAGATCACTACAACATATCACAAGTTAAAGATTAAAGTTAAAGACTACGAGCTCAAGACTAAAGTCAAAGCATAGTATGCTAGGTTTAAGTTTCTGTAAATTGGAGTGACCTCCCTTAGGGGAGATTGTTAGAAACACAAAAAGTATCAGTCACTACCAATATAGTTAGTCGTAGATTGTAGATTAGTCAAATGTAATATTAGTAAGATTAACGGGCCAAAGACACATGGAAAGCCCATGGCCGGTTACTATGATGTATAAATACCCTCTCCACACATGGAGAGGGTGTTGGTTGGTTGGTTGGTTCTTTCACACATAATCTAATCTCTATTTTCTTTCTTACTTTCTCTAACTAGAACCTTTATCTCATCCACTTTCTCTTTCTAGAATTTCTTCATAGTTATTTGTGTTATAGATTACTAGCATATTCTTCAATTTCTTTTTAAATGTTTACATCTATATATAATCACTTACAGGGAGATTTATCCTGCATTCAACTTAAAATGACAAACAATGCGTCCCGACACGTCAAATTATTGTCTATACTAAATTAAAACATTCTAACTATGAATTTATTTCTTTTGACATTTTTAAGACTACTAAACTTATTTATAACACTGACTTAAATACGTGAACTTTTGGGATTACTTTTACTTATGAATTAAGCACATCACAAATCCTAACAAGAGTCCGAAAATCAGAAATAGGATACCATCCCTTGGATCCCATTCGACCATCTCCTATTAGGAGACACACTAGCACAATTTTTGGGATCATGTTTATACACCTTTGTCCATTTCTTCATTTCAAACTCACACACTAAAACACATACATCAAAAATCCTCTTTTTTCCTTTATTCTCTTTGGGCCAGATGAACACCAACACGCACCAAAACCATACATTTTTCATCTTGTTTCAAGAACATGGAAGCTTGGATGTATGCGGGTTAAGTCTAGTGATCCTTTGGGTAAATAAACAACATTTGGGTTGTATGGTTAGCTTTAATCTCCTCCTAAAACCCTCATTTTATAAGTAATCATTTCTTTATAATACTTGTACTTTTGTTAATCTTATGTTACATAAACACTAGTTGTACACTCATTTTTATAAATCGAAAGTTAAAAGTTATAAAAGTGTTAAAAGTATGCGTTTGGTTCAAATGAGATAAAAATAAATATTGGGTAAAGTATCATTGTAATATTATGGTTGTGTTGTGAAATAAAACTTTTGGTCATAAGTGCTTATAGCTTATTTTGGTTTATTAATAAGCATTCGAGTGCTTATTATGGCTTATTTTGGTTTCGGTGTAAAAAGGAAACAAAACAAACGTCGTCTTTGGTCCTTTAAACTTTCGGTCCATTTTTATTTCTTATTTCATGGCTTATTTTTTAGACTAAAAAGGCTTTGTAGCTTAACGGCTTATTTTTAAGCTCGTTATAGCTTATTTTGGGCTTATAAAGTCTCGGCCCAACAAGCCAAGCCCAACCGAGGCTTAGGCTTGGGCCTATGATGTTCGGCTTATTTTCGTGGCTTATGTTCTAGCTTATTTTGACACTAAAAGTGCTTATTTTCTTGTTATATAGCTTATTGGATTTATTTTTGGGCTTATTGTATTTTGAAGTGTTCGTTCAGGCTTATGCGTACCGACCGGTCCAACAAAAGCCCAACGAGTTATTTTCATAACTTACCGAAATGATTATTTTGGTTATATGGTATTTTTGGCTTATTGATCTTATTAGGCTTTTCAAAGGTTAATGAGAAGTTGGTTCATTAGATGATGGTGGTGAAATTTTAAGTTTTGATTAAAAGTAGAAGATGTGTTCTCTTGGCTTGATGAGGTTTCATTGGTTGATGGAATTTTTGATGGTGCATTTGGAGGAGTTAGAGATGAAGAGGTTGTTGTAGGAGAAGGTGTAGTGAGGTTTTCATCATCATTTATGATATCAACAAAGAGTTGTTTTGGAGGTATGATGGTAAGTTTGATTTTGTTAAAGCCATGGGAGGAAGATGCTTGAGTGGAATCCATGGTAGAATGGTTTGAAGAAGATAAAGATGATAAGAAGAGTGGGAAGGAAGGCTTATTTAATTAGGAAGCATAGGATTAAAGAGGCAAAGCATGAGGATTAAAAAAATAGATTCCAAAAGTGGTTTAGCAAAATGCAGAAAGTATAGATGTGTCTAGTAGAGAGAATAGTCAACTACACAAACAATCAGGTAGTCACAGAAAAATTTTCATGACTCTGATGGCGGTCCTATATAGCGGTCCTAGATATATTTGGGGGTCGTCCAGTATTTATAGGGGTTGTTTCTAGAGGAGTAGAATTTTTTTAGTTTTTCAAATTTTTGTAAAACAAGAAAAAAAATTCCTAAAGTCACCCTTTTACAGTCAATCCTATTTCACCATGAATCATCTAATACTTAATAATCAAATTTATAAAACTAACTATCCTAAATTCTATAAAATAAGCACATATATGCATATTAACTAAGAGATAATCATGCATAATATCATATAAGTAACCATAGTGTATCAAGGTGCATGCAAGCAAGGGTTTAGGATGATAAAATGAAATGATCATCCAAGGCAAGTTATGTCGCCCGTACTATGTACTAAGTTACTACTAAATAGCATAAGTTTAAGTACCTAAGCATAATAAATTAGTAAATATAATTAATATTGTCATATAGCAATTTTCCAAATTGTTCACTTCTTTTTCATGTTTCTTCACAAGTTCTTGAAGCCTTTCCCGATTGACCTTAATCCACCACGATGCTTATCTCATAACTAAACTTGACGGTTGATGATTTTGGTTTAGCGGGTGTAAAATTGTTCCATGTCAGGGTCAATGTTTGATGGGTTTTGAAAGACTTGAGGAACCTCATTTGTTAATGAATTAACAAAACGAGTAGGGGAAGGAGTGCTTGCATGCGAGATCCCTTCGTCATTTCCATCATCATCATCATCATCCTTGAGATGAGAGGAGGATGGTTGATCGAAGGCGGAGGAAGAAGAAGTGGAGTGACGACCTCTTCTCGTGCCACAATCCTTTCTAGTCTTTCGCTCTTGTTGAGCGGTAAGAGGATTTATGACACGATCGTACAAGACATAAGACTCATTGACCAACTAAGGACTTTCACTCATGACAAATTTAAATAAACGGGTTAATAACATACCATAGGGTAAAATTAACCAAGCTTGTTGAGTGACCCACTCCATTCGTTTTGCCATATAATAGGTGAGGTTGAACTTTTCGGATCTTGCAATACAATAAAGCATGTAACAAAGACACGTGGGAACATGGTCCCGATTACCCCCTAAACAGAAAACATTTTCCCGTATAATTTGTTCCAAAGGCTTCAGAGTTGACACAATTTCACGAGTGAGAATTTGATGATCTTGAACATCAATTTTTTGCTTATGACGGATGCGAGTGACCTAACCTTCTCGATTATTTCGAATATATGGAATGATGTCATCAGGAGAAGGAGGGTTTGTTTGGTATGGACCATCCCTAAGAACACCATATGCCATGTCTTCAAGTTACCACTTGTTGGTAAAGACACAAGCACCCTCACAAGGTTTGTCAAGAATTTGAGCAAATTCTTCAACCGTCATCAAGTTCCTGAACATGACGGTTGATGTTTCTCCACAAGTTCCTGAACTTGACGGTTGATGATTTTGATTAACATTTGACCTTCGTCGGAATAGTTTATTTGATAGTGACTATAAAATTCAAGTATGAAGCGAGGACAACTTTGGTCATTGATTTCAAGAAGACACTCAAACTCAAGAAAACTAAACAAGGATCGAACATAGCGTAGATCTGCAAAGTCCTCAAAAACCACTCGACCCTCATGAATGTAGCTACTTTTAAGGTTTCTTAGTCTTTTAAAGGTGAACGGTATTCATGTGAAATTATTAGAATGTAGTGTCTTGTATTTTTATGGTCTTCAGATGATTTGCGAGGCATGATTACCTAGAGAGAAAGCATTGAAGTCATATTTTATTATCATTTACTTGTAGTATTGTATGGACATTGCTTTTAGTGTGTGCCTAAATGAGACAAATGTGAAGTAACGATTAACTCGACCTAGAAATAAAATCCTAAAAGTTAACCCAAACGCTCCTTAATTTGATTTTGCTCATCCAAACATGTCGAAAAATACATATAAATTATGTATCTCGAGTTTTGTTCATGAGATCATTATGCATGCGTTTAAAAACATTTTTAAGTTGTATTAACAATGCATAACAACAATTTTATTATGTTCCTAACGTGAGTAATTTAAAAATAAAATTGGGGTTTTGGTTCGAAATCATTTTTTTGACAAACTCACTAGTGTATGTAAATTTTATGTCTAAGGGAAGCATATTAGTTATATATTATATCCTAGTAGTCCTAATTGTACAAAATTGAAAGAAAAATGGAAAATCCCTAATTTCAATTTTTGTGTTCATCATGAACCCTAGACTCAAATCGAAAGAAAATAGATTCAAATGACTTACAATTGATGATTTTTATGATGTTAGGATTGATTATTAGTGTTGATTTGATCTTCAATTAGTGTTTTGGTGGTCGATTTTAAGTTTTGGGTTGATTTTGTTTATCCTCGTCGCACCAGCAAGGAAGGGGTATGTTTGGTTTTGTTTTTTGAAATTTTTTGATTAAGTGTAAATATTAGACGTCTGCTGGTGACGGTCCCATATCAATTAGGGGGCCGCCCGAAAATGGTTTGGGGCCGGTTGAGATATGGGAGCCGCATGTATTTCAGGTTTTTAGACTTTTAAATTTTGACATGAATTTAAAGGGAAGAGTGACTAATTAATTTACATTTCGCGAATTAAAAATATTTAACAAGCTTTGGATGAAGTTGTTAAATTCTCATGACACGGAATGAAACGCTGACTAGAATCGAGACTAGAAGAAGGAGAATCGGACTAACACGATTTATGAAATGTGTTCCATCATTCCTAAACCAAGACGAAGATAATTAAACGATTCACGTTTAATGGGTTTCGTAAGGATGTCGGCACTTTTGTTGACGGATGACACTTTTTCGATAGAGATATGTCCTTTTTGGACATTATCACGAAGAAAGTGGTGACGAATTTTGATATGTTTGGTTCGAGAATGTTGCACTGAGTTTTTGGTAAGGTCAATCGTGCCTTTATTGCCGTACATGATCGGGACATCATCGAGTCGAACGTCATAGTCGTTAAGAGCTTGTTTCATCCATAGTGCTTGTTGACATGCCTTTCTGGCGCTTACGTATTTGGCTTCGGTAGTGGATATAGCAAGAGAGATTTGTTTCTTCGAGAACCAAGATGTTAACCAACATCCCACGAACGTACAAATACCGCTAGTGCTTTTTCGATCCACATAATCTCCCGCATGATTAGAGTCGGCATATACTACATTTGTTTTCCGGTCCCCTTAGGATACCATAATCCTAAGTGCATAGTGCCTTTAATGTTTCAGAAGATACGCTTAACCGCTTCAAGGTGAGAGGTTTTGGGAGCCTCTTGGAAGCGGGCACAAAGGCAGACACTTAACATGATATCGGTCCTACTTGCCATTAGGTATAATAAACTACCTATCATGCCTCGATACATTGTACTATCTACCGACTCACACTTTTCGTCTTTCGTGAGTCTAGTATCGGAGGACATGGGGGTTTTCATTGGTTTAGAATCTTCTAAGCCAAATTTCTTAAGCATTTCTTTAATATATTTAGATTGATTAAATAAGATACCATCTTCCATTTGTTTTATTTGTAATCCAAGGAAGAAGTTTAGTTCACCCATCATGCTCATCTCAAACTCGTCATGCATGATTTTGGCAAATTCATCACACATATGTTGACAAGTTGAGCCAAATATAATGTCGTCAACATATATTTGAACGATGATGAGGTTTGAACCTTTCTTCTTGGTAAAAAGTATGTTATCTACCATTCCCATTTTGTATTCATGTTTAATAAGAAAAGCTTTTAATCTATCATACCAAGCTTTGGGTGCTTGTTTAAGACTGTATAAAGTTTTCTTAAGTTTATAAACATGATTCGGTTTTTCAAAGTCAATGATTCCTAGAGGTTGTGCCATGTATACCTCCTCATTGATAAAACCATTCAGGAATGCACTTTTTACAACCATTTGGAATAGATTTTTAGGAATGCATTTTTACATCCATTTGGAATAGCTTAAAATCTAAAGCACAAGCATAAGCTAATAGTATTCTAATAGACTCAAGTCTAGCAACTAGGGCATAAGTTTCATCATAATCGATGCCCTCTTGTTGATTATAGCCTTGAGCAACTAACCTAGCCTTATTTTGAGAAACGACACCGTTCTCGTCTAACTTATTTCTAAACACCCATTTAGTTCCTATGATTGTCATATTCCTAAGTTGTGGAACTAACTCCCAAATGTCGTTAGAAATGAATTGATTTAATTCTTCTTGCATGGCGACTATCCAACTTTTATCCGTTAAGGCTTCATTCATATTCTTAGGTTCTATAGTTGATATAAAACAAAAGAAGTTACTTTGGTTTTGGGCTTGTGACCTAAGGGTTCTTTGGTTAAGGTTTCCTATGACATTTTCTAATGGATGTTTTCTAGACTCCTTAATATTGACTATTTCGTCAATCTCTAAAGTTTCATCCTGAATATCATTTTCTAAGTTTTCTTTTTGGTGACCTTAATTGCTTCTTCTTCATCTAAGTCATCATCCACCTAGGGTGATGCCTTATAGGGTGGAGGAGTTTCATTGAATTTAACGTTGAGTGATTCTTTAATTTTCCTAGTATGTTTATTAAGTATGATGTAGGCTTTACTATTTTGGGAGTAACCTAAAAAGACACCTTTGTATGACTTTGGGTCAAACTTGGGAAGGTAGTCTTTAATGTTTAAAATGAAGCACTTGCTTCCAAACACTCTAAAGTAATCAAGAGTAGGTTTTCTACCTCTCAAGAGTTCATAAGGTGTTTTTCCTAGGATAGCTCTAATTAGGATTCGGTTGAGAATGTATGTTGAAGTATCTACGGCGTTACACTAAAAATTTTATGGTAACGATTGCTCATTCAACATAGTCCTACTCATTTCTTGAAGTGTCCTATTTTTCCTTTCAAACACGCTATTTGATTGAGGAGTGCGTGGAGCGGAGAAGTTATGTGTAATTCCATTTGCATTACAAAACTCTCCCAATTGCACATCATTATAGAACTCCCTATCATGGTCGGTTCTTATTGACACTATTATACATCCTAATTGGTTTTGAATTTTCTTACTAAATATAACACCCGGTGTTTTAGAGTCATTGACGACGTCAACAAATCCGCAATGTACTTTTTGTAATGTACATGTTAACTTTAAATCATAAGCGATAGGTTAAATCGCGTACGCCAAAAATAAGCGTTCAATGTAAACGGGCATCAAACAATTAAATGTTTACATCAAGCAAGGGTTATATAATTATTTTGAGGATAATTATTAACTTTGTTCATTTTATTTTTATCGGATACGTAAAGTGTATACGTTTCGCGATAAATTGCGTTTAGGCACTCCCGGAACCACAAAAACTTTTCTACGCTTCAACAAATACCCACTTTTATACCCAATACATAAAATTTACTCAAATATATCATATATATCTCATTTATGCCGAAATTCTTGTTATAGATGCAAAGTTATACAAGAAATTCAAGGAAAACTCTTCACTTTGGTCAAAAGGACACCATACTTCATTTAAAACCACCATACCTTGTCTTTTGACTCATAAGACCATCCCTAAGACCTAAGAGACCATCTCTTGAACCATATTTATCTCTTTGACCATGTCTTTCATCATACATGTATGTATACTTAAAAGAGTTAGCACATTCATGCTTTAACACTTTATAAAAATCAAACATATACTCCCTTTTGCTCTCTACCATCTCATGGCATCAAAACCCCAACCACACAAACCCATACAAAATTTTAATCAACCCATACACACTTATACACATCCATTATAAGACATTCTAAGGTGTTTCCATCCATTGAATCACCATTTACAAGTATTAAGCAAGTAAAAGAAAGCTAGAGTTTTGTTAAGGAAAGCTAGGGTTTTCTTTGTGTAAGCTTGGATTTTGTGGCTAAACAAGGGTTTAGCACTTGATCATCATCATCATCTCACATCATAAGGTCTATTTAAACTCTTTATATTCTTGTTTTTATCTTTCGGGTTTTGTGTTTGGACATTCTCCAATAGATGTTTTGGGTTCGCCCATCAAATCATTTTCTATCACTGTACGTTCTGTTCATCACGACTTCTTTTGTATGTCTTTTTGTATCCGTTCGAGGTGTGTCTCACGAATTATAACTCTTCTTTTTAAAGAACTTCTGAGTCTATTACGCCATGGCGTACTCTTTGTCTTCAATACGGAATTACGAAACACTCTTGTATCACTAGATTCTTTATTAGCTGTAAAGCAACATGGATTTTCTTTCAACTTTTGCTTGACTTTTCGGATCTTATTGATGGTCCTTTTCGTAAACCTTGAGGTTCCCGATTAGTTCATCAAGATTATACTTACGTTAAGTCTTTCGACTCTTCAATCGCCATGACCTTTGCTCTCCATTTAGGATGTAGAGCTCTAGAAATTTCTTACTTAGTTCTTGCTAGAATAATATTCATCAAGAGCTTTTAAACTAGTAATAATAGTATTAAATCTAGCAAAAGCACTATCTATAGATTCGTCTTCGGAAATGACGAATTGTTTATATTGTTGAACCAAAAGGTCGATCTTATTATCTTTGACTTGGCTATTACCTTGATGGGTGATTAACAAAGTTTTCCAAATTTCTTTTGCCGTGTTACACATGAAAATTCTTTCATATTCTTTTCTTGGCAAAGCATTGTAAATAACCATTTTTGCTTCATTATTTTTCGCAAGTTTCTTTTTGAGATCATCAGTTTGATTACAAAAAGGGATAACCCTCATCTAACTTTGGTTTCAGATTTTGTACAATAGTGTTAAAAATTACAATTGGTATTACTTCCAAAGATCTAGATCCTTTTGATTTAACATATGTCTCGAATCTATTTTTCCAATAAATAAAACTATCGCTTTCGAAAGTGGTGGTCTTTGCATAGATTGCCCTTCTAGATATTTGTCGGAATCCATAGATCGATCCAAGCTTTAAAATACAATATATTTTAAAAATCTTGAGTAACCTGGCTCTGATACCAATTGTGGAAACTAGAAGGGGGGGTTAAATAGTTTACACGTTTGTTTTTCGTTTCATACGTTTAATTTCAAAAATGGTATAGATTCCAAGTTATTGTTCAATCAAATCTACAATATGAACAAGCAATAACTATCTTAATTAAAAAAAACTATAACAACATTAATAATGTAAGAGATAAGGAAAGAAACAACCAAACCTAAGACCAACCAATTATTATATAGTGGTTCGCTTTACGAAGCACTCTTCGCCCTAATCTACTCCCCGAGTTTACGACTAAGATTTTACTAAGTCAACAAGCTCTTCTTTAGAAGGGAGAAAACCGTTTACACTTCTCTTATGTATTTTACGGACACTAAGCTAAATGTCGAGTACTAATTCTTAACTAGAACACAATCTACCAATTCACATGATATACTTGACTCAATATATCTACCTATCGGCTCAAACACAAAATCTGATTAATCCAAATACACTGATTAATACAATTGACTTGTGTGGACTTAGAAGAAGAAGAGGAGAGATCACTAATTTACCACTTCGCTTCGTGAAGACAATACGACGTGTTCTTCTCTTATACTTGAATGAGATGGAAGAGATGAGAATAAGAGATTAGATCACATGAAACAAGATCTAAGTATGTTAGTGATCAAGATATATAGTGAGAGAAAGAAGGTTTAGAGAGAGAAAGAAAATACTGAAAAATTTCATGCAAAAAGGAATGCTTTTTAGCTGGAAATGAAGCAGTATTTATAGGCAGAGAATCCCAACGGCTCTCTGAGGGCTGTCACAGCGGTCCCTTATATCTAAGGCGGCCGCCAGGTGAAGAAACATGTAATCTTATGATCAAACCAAGAACAAGAGTGATATGTGGGTTGTGATGTTAAAGAGAGAGATTGGATGGAAAATGGATGAAGTTTATTAAGATGGAATGTGAAAAATGGAACAACCAACCCCTCTCCAAGGCTAGGAGAAGGTTTATATAGTTCATGGATTGGCCGGCCCATGGGCTATGATGGGCTTCCCATAGGCCTTGGGTCGGACTAGATTACTAATCTAATCATTACCATAAATACGAGCTAAGAATGTTACAACTTGGAGTGTGTGTTTCCACAATCTCCCCCTACGGGAGGTCACTCCATTTACAAAACTTCAAGCCTAGCTACTACTATGCTTTGTCTTTTGTCTTTAGCTCTCCTTTTGACATTTCTACTCGTGAGTTATGATGTATGATCATTGATTTCTGGATTGAGCTTGTTCCTTGAACTTGTATTTCACATTGTGATCTTGAGCATCTTGAGATCATCAACCAACCATAATCTCGTCGCTATCTTAATGAATCTTGCCGTCTTGTATAACTTGTGACTTCTGGACCGACATGCTCATACCTTTCTTGAATGGCTGACTTGAAAAAACTTTAATGCCTATGTTATTTCTTGAGATTATTATCTATAATACTTAATCTCTTCGAAGAAAGACGTTCGGTTTCAGAGTAGCGGAAGTCTTGAAAATTTGTATTTGAGCCTTTCATAAAGTCCTTTTGTTTGTCTACGAGTATGTGCTGTGGCTTAGGATCTGGTGAGTCAGCTGGGAATCAGGAACCTCCACCACCATCTTTTAATAGCCTGCATTAAAAAACAAATAGCAATAAAGCGGAGGGGACGAAGATGGCTGTGTCATTCGCCTAGGTTTGTTGGTAGTAACCTTCAAAAATCCTATGAGGATTCGACTGTGATCATATGATTCAATTTAAAAGAATCTTCTTGATAGGATTTTTAGCTGTATCTGTAGTATTGAATCTTCTAACACATAGTATTAGACTCACATACTCAGCTGTTCTCTTTATCGAAACGTCCTACAAAGCAGACAAACACGATAAGTGTGTGAACCAGTGAGTTATATCTCACCAATTGATATAGAAAATTCAATTTGAAAATCAATCGTCATTTCACTTGCTAATAGTGGGTTTGTTACAATCGGAGTTTTAAGCAATTCAAAATTCTTTAAACCGTTGTTTGAATCCATACTGGAACAAGTTTGATTCATAAAGAATAGCCACCATTGTTGCTTTCTAGTTGTCACAAGCTTTGATTCATAAGAATGCACAAGTACCTACTATAAGCTTGTTTGATTGATGGTCAAGCAGGATTTCCTTCTTCATTGTGGACTACTAAGTATCACTTGGATATTCTGCAAAATCACAATGATCTTGCGTAGGACTCTAATGATATTACATTGATATTCACATTGTGTAGATAAACAGTCTAAATAATGGGATCAAGTGGCATATTGAGATTAATTGGATGATCTCTTTTTGTCTCTAGACTCAATAGTGCACTTTAATTTTAGTGATCGGAGGCTAGAGCTGATTGCACATTTCAATATCAACCTAACTCGGGTGAGAAAGTTCAATAGAAATGGAGTGATCTCCAGCGAGTTTTATTTTGAAAACAAAGTCTTTCGATTTGAGTGGTTGGGAGGGGTTTGTGCATTGCGTTACTGGGTCAATGCTTGTCTTCAATGTCAGACAACATCTAAAGTGTTTCTGACGCACTTTGCATTGACCGGTTTCTGCTAAGTGTATGGAGGGGGCTTCTTTCTTTTCACCCCTTTTATCCTTACATTTCTTTTTCATTCTTCTACCCATCAATGCTTAACCGAGACTTCAATATACTAACACCTTGTTGGGTTTGTTTAGTGTTTAGCTCCATCTTAGTCGGATTATTTCCGATTCTACTTTTTCTCATTTTTAATCTATACTAAGGCTTCTTCACTATCTAGTGAATATCCCTGGGTTAGATCCCTCCGGTTCTGGATGGATATGGGATTTGAATACCTTATACCTAATCACCTTATAACTCCATATAAATAATACATGGTCGGTCTTTTAGGGTATTCCATCACATTTCAAACAAAATCATTGAAAAATTCATTCAATGTGTTTGATAATAAATATCAAAGGTTTCACTTTAAATGTTTTAATCATCACTAAAAGCTCCCCCTTAACATGTGCATCGTAATCGTAGTACATGCTAAGTGTGGAGTGCATCGAGTCCATTTTAATTGATTACTTCTGTCAATATACATTAAGTCCAGGTTAATCACATTTTCTTCCCTTATCCAAAATGTTATCCTTGATTATTTTGATATCAATTGATTAACGTTCGTGGGACTAATGATGTATTCTAGCATAACGAACCTATTCTTGCTCCCCCATCAATATTTGAGGGTATATAGATGGTGCCGAATACAATTATTGAAAGGTTTAGAATTTACTAAGAAATTATTGAAAATTTGATTACTCGAGCAAATCTTATTTTTAGCAAAAAAATATACATTAGTTATTAAAATATTCATAAGATAATAATTATTTTACGTGGATTAACCGTTTAAGATGTGAACAAAATATGATAAGTTAATATGGTCTTTGAAGCAGCCGCTAAGTCACCCCCGTATGGTCTTCCATACAAATATCTCCAAGCTCGCTGATCCTCCTTGTTTTTAATCTTTGTAAATTGCCTATTCATTGTCTTGCATTAAATTTGTCACGTTGGCTCAAAAAGTCTGAGCAGAAACTCCATTCTGATTCACTTAAGGGCGATCATTTTAGAGCAGTCCCGAACTTTCATGAGAGTTTTCCATCTCTAAACTTGTGTAGTTCATCAATGTGCATCATTCTGTTCTTCTTGTCTTTTTTCTCATTGATGATTCCCTCTGGATCTGAGTATGGTGAGTATGCGTCTCTTCTTCATCAAATTTGGATCTGTACGTGACAGGCTTTGTGAGGTTGAGTTTCTTTTGATAGTCTTTTCAACACCCAATTGAAGGTTCTTCCACACGCCTTGGATTGAAAAACACTTCTTCATGTGAACATTCTAAGGAGACATTAAATGCAAATACGTTCTTTCAACGTTGAGATTTGTCAATTTTCCTTGCACGAGAAGAAGCAGCATGTCTTCAATGTCTTGGAATCTGAACTCTGTGGAATCGTTCTTCTTTGACTTGTAATGAATGTATGTCATCCTAGTTACAGTTGGATCAGTCAAGATGCTTGTAGTTTTGCAATTCGACTAGTTACACATTGTGACAACAATTAATTCTTTTCTTTGAGTCGACGTCTCGAGCTGATTCCCTTGTGATCGCAAATGCATAGAATTGTCTTTGCTTTTTGCCCCAATGTGAGATTCCCCAGAGTGTGAATTTGTCGTAGTTGACTATCACTTGACTCCACATTGAGTTGGGCACTAAGTCTTCTATCCATTTAATATGCCCGTAATCTGCAGCCTTGGTCTTCGTAACTGAAGTGAGTACTTGCGGCTTGACTCACCACACTTAGGTATAAGGTCGTTATTGATTAAGTGATGAATCAGTATGACATGATGACCTTGAGAATTTGGTACCAACGGTAGTGGCTTCGCAGATCATGAGGATATTAGCGGCCTTCGGGGTTGATCCAGTCCAATTTTTCTGTTGTGGCTTTGTATACTTCTTCACAAAAGTATTCAAGTTCAGTCAAGCTCTTGCATGTTCCTTTCAATAGCTCAAATGTTGGACCTGCTAACAATTCAGGTGTTAGTGTTGTAACATTTAGCCGGTTCATCACAAAAGCTAATAAGTCAAATGTTGTGTCTGTTAGCTCATCAAATGACTCTCGAGGGTCTTGTCTTCTTGCCAGATTATGTTAGACATAAATGGACCCAAACAAAGAAGCTTCGGTCACTCGAAGTTACAAGACAAAAGTCTAGCTCGAAAGACTATGTTATTTAATGTTTATTATGTATAAGGGCCAAGATGTAAAAAACCCAAATAGAAAGCCCTAAAAGGCAAATCCTTTTAGTATAAATAGACCTAGTTTAGTTAAAAATTAGGTTAGCTTCTCCATCATTTCATTTTTCATATTAAGGGTTTGTAGCAACTTTTTGTTTCTTTCAATAAAAAGTTCTTCATTGTTTAATCTTTTGTGCCATTGATCTTGTGCTTAATCCATGAACACAGATTTCGTCAGGGTAAGATTTCTCTGAACATAGATTGAAAACTCCTCAAGTGATTGAAAAGTTTATTGAGAAGACTCAGAGAGCTCTCTATGCTACTGTTCGCTTGTCTGAAACAGATAATGGAACGGAGTTTGTGAATAAGACTCTCGAGATGGTTTGAGAGTGTTGGTATTTCTCTTGAAAAGAGCGTACCTCGGTATCAAACAGAACGGGCGTTGTCCGAAAAGACGGAAAACCAAAACCTCTTTTGGAAGCTGCTCGTACTATGCTCATCTTTGCGAAAGCTCCACTGTTCCTATGGGCTGAAGCTGTAGCCACAGCGTGTTATACTCTTAATCGATCTCTTGTACACACGCTTCACGGAAAGACCTATTATGAACTGCTGAAGGGAAAGAAACCTAATCTACAATACTTTCGAGTGTTTGGATCTCTGTGCTATCCTACCAATGACTACGATGATGTTGGTAAACTCAAGGCGAAAGCAGATATAGGTATATTTGTTGGCTATGCACCCACCAAGAAGGCGTACCGAATCTACAACAAACGATACTTCGGTAAGATTCAGGAAACCGTTCATGTTGCCTTCGATGAACTTACCGAAGGATTGACGTCTGTTCAAACCAGTTCAGGCCTCGTACCTCAACAAATGACTTCTGTGCCAAACAGTACATAGCTCGTACCTTACTGCTTTACAGTCAGACGCAGCCGTTCTGTACCTTGTATAAAAGACCCAGAACCTACTAGTGTCCATCACTTCAAAGAATACAGCGTAGACGGATTTGTTTCAATGGTTTGATGATTATTGAGGTTGTTCCTATACCTCGGCGTTTCCGAATAACTCGGTTAATGTTTCCTGCTTGCCCGGCAACTGAGCATGCCAATGGTTAACCTTCATACAGTTATCTCAGATGGCGCTCCTACAGTTACTGAAAGCCTCTTACCTCTAAAATACGTATCCAGACAATTAGTGTTCTAATGATGAAACACTGTTCGATCATGTTGACAGTAATGTGTTTGACACCCATAATGCTCCTGAAACCGATTCAGAAGCATCTCATTCCAACTCTGTCAACATCGATGTTACTCCCATACAACAATTTCCTTATGTGCAAAATGGACTCAAGACATCCGCTTGAAAACATTTTTGGGATAAAGATCGACCCGTCTCTACTAGGAAACAGCTAGAAACGAAGCAATGTGTGTTTCTTCAATGAATTCTTAACTCAGTTGAACCAAAAGACTTACAAGCATGCCTTAGTAGCACTCGTGCTGGATTGAGGCTTGAGCGAAGAAATTCATGGGTTTGAAACGTCTCGATGTATGGATACTTTGTACCATGTCATGTAATATTCTTATCATCCCGCTCAATTGGTTTTTCAAGATTAAGTGGATTGAATATGGAGACGTATTGTTAGAAGAATTAAGATCGGTTAGTGGCGAACAAGGTTAATCGCAGGAAGCACTGGTATTGATTTGAGAATCATTTGCTACTGGTTGCTAGATTAGAAGCGATCAGGTATCTCTATTGCTCAGCAGCGAGTATGACATGGTCATCTTCCAGATGGAGTGAAAGCCGCCTTCCTCAACGGCGAACTCGAATGGAGTTGTCTATGTTAGTCAACATAAGGATTTGTAGATCCAGAGCATCCATCGCATGTGTACGCCATCAAGAAGCTCTCTATGGACTCAAAACAAGCTCCACGTGAGTGGTATGACAAGCTATAGCGTTTAAAATAAGTCAGGATTTACAAATGGCGTGGTCGTATTCTACATCTTCCACGAGAAAAGAGGCAAAAACATCTTCTACTGGTACAAATATATGTAGATGATATTATCTTTGCCTCTACTAACCCCAAAGCCTGCAAATTATTTGCTTTTGAAATGAACTCAACTTTCAAGATGTCGATGATGGGACAAATGTCCATTCTTTTTAGGATTACAAGTTTCTCAAATCCAGAGGGCTATCTTATCAACCAATCCAATATGCTCAGGAAATCTTGAAAAAGTTGGTTTTGACTCATGCAAAACCATTGACACATCAATGGGGACGTTGAGCGTTCCCAAACCTTGATGAAGATAAGGGAGGAAAGCTAATTGATCCTACACGATTTCGTGGTATGGTTGGCTCCCTTATGTATCTTAGTGCATCTAGACCTGACATAGTATTTGCTGTTTGTATGTGTGCACGATACCAGGCTAAGCCTACTGAAATGCACCTCCATGCTATAACAGCGGATCTTCGATACATAAAAGGAACATTCACATGGGTCTGTGGTATAGAAAGGACTCCGGCATTTCGAAACTAAAAAAGCTTTTGTGCATGATGCTGACTATGCAGGATGTCATGTCACTCGGAGAAAAGTTACGTCTGGTTCAGCTCAATTTCTTGGACATCGAATTGTTAGATGGTCATACAAAAAGCATGAAAACGTACTGCCAATCACTACAGAGGCTGAATACATCGCACTATCAGGATGCTGTGCTCAAATTTATCTGGATGCGTTCTCAATGCGTGACTATGGATTTGCGTTCAACAAAATTTCGATGTATATTTGACAATTAAAGTGCTATTGCGATATGGACTGTAATTGTGTTCAACACATCGCGCTCAAGTCACATTTAATATCCGTCATCCACCTTTATCAATGAGCAGGTTGATAAGGAAAAGTTGTTGAGTGTGTATTTTGTGGAAACTAAATTACCCAAGGATGACATTTTACGAAGGACTTACGATGAGAGCGCTTCGCAACACTCACTCCTTTGACTTGGAGGCAACAAATGTCACCAGAAACTTGAAGAACTTCCAGGATGAGTCTGTCTTCAGCTGTAACCAAGTGTTTCATTTGGATCATTGTTATTGTTAAAAAAAAAAAAAAAAAAAAAAAAAAAAAAAATTTTAGGTTTAGTTGTATGGCTTTGCAGTTTTTCCGACTATAACCCGGTCTTATATTCTTAACCAAGAGGATTTAATGTACGGTTCAGTGCATTTATTTCCTTTTCCACAGTCAAAGTAAGTTGTCTAAGCCCGAACCATTTTTCTCATAAACAATGGTTTTATCAAAAAGTGTTAGGGTTACACCAGGATCAAACATTGGACACGGGTCATTGTTTGAGGGGGAGAAATCAGCTCCTAACTGTTGTTTGCAGGTCAAAAGGGACGCACTGTTGCTAGATTCTATTGATGCAGTTTGCTACGACAACCGCTTACAAGTTCAAGAACAGTTTGCAGTATCTTCCTGTCTGGGTATTCTAATGGTCTGTTTCAATTCTCACTTGAATTTTTGTGCTATTTCACTCACCTAATAATTTGGGGGAGATTGTTGTTTCATTTTAAGTCCATTCTAGATCTAAACCATTCACAAGTTCTTACTTTTGATCGGGGGAAGGAAAGGTGACTTAAACATGTAAAAAGGATAATTAATGATGATTGAATTCTAAAATGCTATAGTCCTTATCTTTGCATGTGCATAACATACTTTCGATTATCGACGCACCTTGTGTAGGGGGAGCATAAGTGTTAATATGAGCTAAAAATGTCCAAGGTAACCAAAATGGTTTGGTTTTTACACAAGTATCTTGATAATTAAAAGAATATTTTGTTTCATGTTCGTGTAAGTGATCTCATGGAATGCTGAGAAAGAGATGTTGTTACCACCAGGGTATTCGTTTATGAATGCGCGTTGCATGGTCTTCGGCTGAGCTCCCAATGTGAAGTGGATTTCCATAAATGTACTTGTACAAAGTTTGGATTTCCCAAGGCATTACATATCTTTCGGGAATATATTTCAAACTCATCAGAAGCATTTGATTTAAACACTTTAGTTTGTGTCCCAAACATTATTTTATAAGCACATCGAATGTTTTTCAAATATTTTTGCAACAGGCCTTCTATGGTACTTTAATTGTTTAAGAAGTAAAACGCTAAAAAGAATTGTACAGTATAGTAGAAGATATTAACTGTACTGACTCACTCTTTACCATTCTACTAGTAGAAATTTACTTATAGTGTGTTTTGTATTAGGACATATGGTCTAGATGATCGGCGAACATTAGGGTATCATTGTACTCTAGGTTATTTGAGAACTAGGCTTTCAAGTGCCGGAAAACCTGTCAAGAAGGTTCTTTTAATGAATCTATCTGATCACAGGTGCAGTATTCATACTGTAATCATTGATCCTCACGGAATCAGAGGTTAATGTAACCGACCAGATTGAGTATCGTCTATACTCGGTCCCTTCAAAAATATAAAACCTTTGTGTGTTCACAAAATGTTTTTCTAGAACACATTAAGTGGATTTTACATAACAAAATGTTTTTGTTGGTGACTAAATTGTTATATCATGGCGAATGACGACTCAAAGTTTCCGATGCAAGACACATGCTCATATCCATACCACAGTATCTGAAGTAATCAAGAAAGTTTTCATACAAGGCTTCCGCACAATCTCTGAGAATCAATGTCTTCTTCAAATTCTAAAAGTTACAATGATTGGAAGAAGAGACATCATCAAAGCTTTCAAAGATTCCAACAGATATGAGCATGTGAGACTAAAGATCAGCGTATGGCAAAGTCTAAGTGAAAGGAGATCACAAAGTAATTCAAAGAAGTAAAGCTTAAACAAGTCAAAGATCAAGATCAAGTCATCACATCAAGTTCTGAAGATCATGATCAAGGTGTTAAAGATTGAATTACCGAAGCACAACAAGTGAAGTACCCTATCAACAATGAGCTAAAGAGACAAGCACGAGTGAGCTTCTCATGACCTCATCTAGGGGGAGATTGTTAGGATCACATAAATGGACCCGAACAAAGAAGCTTCGGTCACTCGAAGATACAAGACAAAAGTCTAGCTCGAAAGACAATGTTAATTAATGTTTATTATGTATACGGGCCAAGATGTAAAAAGCCCAAAAAGAAAGCCCTCAAAGGCAAATCCTTATTAGTATAAATACACCTAGTTTAGTCAAAATTAGGTTAGCTACTTCATTATCATTTTTCATCTTAAGGGTTTGTAGCCACTCTTAATTTTTTTTTTAAAAAGTTCTTTAATGTTTAATCTTTTATTGCCATTGATCTTGTGATTTCATCCATCGAATGATCTAGGGATCCTATAAAAAACTACCAATGAAATAAACAATTCATCATCTAACCAATGCAAAGCAGTGTACACCGACGAAAAGACACCCTTGATAACGAACAACATGAGGTGTCCTTTGTCTCTAACAAATGCACACCAATTGTTCAAGAAAAAGTTGTGTCTTCAAAAGTCTTGCCATGTCAACTACCACCAAAAGAGATAAACCCTGGAAATTTTACTCTTCCATGCACTATTGGAAGTTTAAATTTTTATGCTATGGCAGATTTAGGCGCCAGTGTTAATGTCATACCCAAGTCCATGTTTGAACACCTAAAACTGGCTCAAATCAAGAAGACTAGACATACTAGTTGAAATGGCAGATATGACTAAAAGATCTCCAATCGAAATAGTTGAGAACGTCCTTGTCAAGATAGATAAGTTTTTATTCTGATCAGATTTTGTGGTTATGGATATGTTAAACACACGTAATGAAACCATGATACTTGGGAGACCATTTCTAGCAACCATTCATGCCGAAATAGATGTCTTTAATAAATAAATCTCCTTAGGAATTAGAGGTGATAAAGTTACCTTCGATATGAATAAAAAGATTCATAATTTTACAACCCCCATACGAGAGATTTATATGATAAACTCAACTTCGAATAATGAGTATACCTTTCATACTTCATCAGATACATCATCGAGGGTTGAGAAAATCGACGACTTGCATAATTAGGAGCAAGGACGAAGTTGCAAGAAGTCGAGAAAGCTTAAATTTGATATAAACCTCCCTAATACACACTTCTGTAAACCTGTTAAAAAAATTCTAAAGGGAGAACTCAAATTTTGGCCGACATGTGACACAACCATAAAAGAGTGTAATGGAGGCCTTGAGATTTATGGAGTGGATGAAGAAGGAGTTCTAAAAAAGTGGCACTGTTACCCTGATGATGATAGGAAAATAATAAACGGGGACGGATTATCATTTCCTAAATTACTCTTAGTAAAGTACAGATAAACCCAAGAGAAAGAATTTATTTAAGACGATAGGTTTGAGGGATGGTGTAATAACAATCTAAACACTCCTACTTCAAGGTTTAACACGGTCTAGGAGAATCTCAATCCTAGACTGAAGGACTACCCTTTCAAGGATTGGCTATTGACAAAGGTAGGACACACAAACGTAAGCGAACCAGTGAAGAAAACCCTACTTAAAACATGGCTAATTGATTTTTTTTCAAGAAGATCTTGTAAAAGACCCGCGAGAAAGGAGTTTTGACGACTATAAGTGGATGTTCGATCTCGAAGTTGACCAGTTTCAAACGAATATGAATTAGGCATAGGAAAGAAAGGACATGTGCTAGATGATATATGGGAAAATTGTAAGAAAGTACAAGGGGATAATACCTATTGGTGGCATGATCAAAAATCAAAAGAGGAGGAAAGGCGACAACTTGGAATCAACATAGAAGAGTATGACCCACCAATGGTCCACGTAGAAACTTTTGAAATAAAAAGATACTCGTTTGACATGGGCCAAAATTTCATTTGTGTCACTAAAGAATTGATGGATGCCTTACCATTGGGAAGAGAAAACGGGTCGAGATCCAGGGATATGATCCGTAAGGAAGTGGACAGTAGAAGAAGAATCCACAGAAAGACATAGAGCGTCTTGAGTCTAACTTAAAGACTCAATAATAAACAAAAGTGCTTGTCGGAGATAACCTGTCTTTTATTTTCTGCATTTTAGTTGGGTTATGTTGGTTTCTCTTATTTTGCAGGGTTCTATCTATAAGGAATGGGAATTCGAGGTCTCCTCGACTCGTTTTCAAGTGGTATGAAGGTTCAGTCTGGGCGTAACCGGATTGGTTACGCCGTAACAAATGTCATTACGGCGTAAGGCCCTGCATTAGTTACGCCGTAACCTTCTTATTAATTTCTAAAGTTAAAAAAACCCACATGTTTACGGCGTAACCAATCCCATGGTTACGCCGTAAAACCTTTTCTGAAAAACTAAATTAAGTTAAAGAAGTTAGCTTTGAGATTGGGCTTGTACCTAGAGTTCTTTGGTTAAGGTTTCCTATGACATTTTCTAATGTATGGTTCCTAGATTCTTTAATATTAACTGTTTCGTCAATTTCTAAAGTTTCATCTTCAATGTCATTCTCTAAGTTTTTCTTTTCGGTAAACTTAATTGCTTATACTTCATCTAAGTCATCATCCACCAAGGGTGATGTCTTAGAGGGTGGAGGAGTTTCATCAAATGTCACGTTGAGTGACTCTTCGATTTTCATGGTATGTTTATTAAGAATGATGTAGGCTTTGCTATTTTGGAAGTAACCTAAAAAGATACATTCATATGACTTTGTGTCAAACTTAGTAAGGTAGTCTTTGGTGTTTAGGATGAAGCACTTGCTTCCAAACACTCTAAAGTAATCAAGAGTAGGTTTCCTACCTCTCAAGAGTTCATAAGGTGTTTTACCTAAGATGGCACTAATTAGGATTCGGTTAAGGATGTATGTTGAAGTATCTACGGTGTTACAACAAAACTTTTGTGGTAACGATTATTCATTCAACATTGTTCTACTCATTTCTTGTAGTGTCCTATTTTTCCTTTCTACCACGCCATTTGATTGTGGAGTGCGTGGAGCCGAGAAGTTATGTGTAATACCGTTGGCATTACAAAATTCTCCAAATTGCAGACTTCATGTCAAATATTCCTCTATCGTTGGTCCATCCCTAATGTGGACCACTATTGAACATCCTAATTGATTTTGCATTTCTTACTATAGATTATCAAAATTGACGATAGCCTCAGTTTTATTCTTAGAAATCTTGTCCAGTATTCATAGAGTAGTCTCTACTATGACTAAGGTTGTAAAGATTTCCTCGAAAACTTCGTTCCGGCGTATGACCAAGTGATTATATGAAGGAGTTCTAATGCAGCTAGTCGTTGAGACTATATTCTTTGGCTTTGTGAATAGCGTGTAGCTTGTTTTCTAATTTTGCAAGCATCAACAAAAGGTTTGATTCAAACTTAAGTTTAGGTAAGTTTTTTAACTAATTCTTAGATGCTACGATTGAATGAGAGTTATTCAGTGTGACTACTCTCCTATGTCACAACGTGGCGTTTTCATCAATCGTTGCAAGACCACTTTTGTTCTTTTGGCTTATTTCCTAATTTTCATCATTTATATGCCTTTTTTTAATACCTTTACCTATTTTAAATCAATAACTTACATACTTAGTGATTTCATATTCATGTTTAGAAAAAAGTACTCTACCACTTAATCTCACCAGATTTGTTACAATTAGCAAAGTTAATCTTAAGTTAATCACATGTTCTAATTATTATTTTGAGAGAGGTCATTCGAAATCGTACATTTGCATGAGTTACCCGCGGAAATTACTACCCAAAATGCCAATTACCTCTGTTGTATGCCTAGTAGGTTGCGCAGAGCTTCGGTTAACCATTCATGTGTTAGAGATTCCGCTATCCTTTATCCACTCATCGGGTTCCAAGTCAACTCCAAGGCATATCTCATTTGATGCTTGAGCTACAAGACACGTGATGTGTGTTTTTATAAGCTTTAAATTTTTAATAACTAGAAATACCAATTTTGACTAAAAACATAACATTCGGGCAAGTATACCCTATTCGAGTATAATATAGTATTAGGTAAGTCCAGGTCATTCCACTGGATTTGTAGCAATTCACAGATTGTTTATCAAGTAACAACAGCCAAAATTGATTGTCACGGATAAATAGCTAAAACGTGTGTATAACGCATGCAAGATACAAGCATACAAGATATCGATATGCAACTTTAATATAAAAACAAAATCATACAAGTATATATTAGGGTAATAACTATAACAAGCATATTTACTCAAATGATAACATAGATCCTTTTTGGCCTTTATACTACATCTTCAACGCTCATTAAGAGTGGTTAATATCAACTATGAATAACATATGAATTCCTTCCAATATCGTTGGTCAACGTAAGGAAGGGTTTTAAACATCAGTCTATTGATTTGAATATCAATTTTACCACACAATTCTTACAAGTATGATAGTGATACGCCATAGATAAATGGTTCAAAATACTCTTGATAATTACCCTTTTAGCCTATTTCAATGCAATGATATACCAAAGATAAACATGGATCATAGGCAAGATAAACATCAAATTCATAAATACATGTTATTCATAAGTCATTGCAAAATCATCCAAATATTATTAATGTTTCGCATATTAGAACATAGTATCAATTACCTAATATCTTGACTAACTTAACCCACCCAAAACTACTATTCTATGATATCAACAAACCACATTATACTCACTGAGGATACGGAAAACATGTTACCTAACTGTCTATGAATTCAACACGTGTCACTAAATGGTGTGTTTAGGTTAACTAGGTTTATGGTGTTGATTTTGAATTTTTAAGAACTTTGGTGTGAATCCCTTTAGGAATCAAAGTAAGAAAGTGTTAAGATTATGGAAATGGAATTGATATGTAGACTAGTTTTTGTGGTTAGAACTCTAGAACTTCATGGCTTATGGTGGTGGTTGTGGTGGTAGTATGTGGTGAAATTGGTGTTAGTGGGGATTAAATGGGTGTTTGGATTCAGCTGGATCAAGGATCCTCACCACTCCCTCCTCCTTTCCAAAGGCTCTAAACAATGTGTGTGTGTAAGATATAAGATTGTGTGAGAGATGTATGAAATGGGAGAGCCAATGAGGGTATTTATAGGATGTTCGGGGGTCAAAGTGCGCTGCACTTTTTATTTTGTGCGTCGCACTTCAGGTGTTAATGTTTGAGATTCATTTAATTGCCTTTAATTTTTCCACCGACTCAAAAGTGCGCCGCACTTTTGGTAAAACCACCACACTATGGGGTGTATTCTGTACTTGGCTTTTTACATGGTTGTAGATAATTGAATTCTCTTCGTGTGGCAGCCAGAATCGCGTCAAACGGAGTTTGTATGACCGAGTTATGGCCAAAATAGTGGACAGGTGTCAGGAAGCGTTTAATTGGAGTTATTTCTATGTTTAAAGCTGCATACTTCGTGTATTTTCTGTTTTCTTCCACTGACAACGTACTTCGATCCTCAATAACAATTATACTTTATTTATACAAAAGTTTTTACATTTACTAATAAATATACATAAAAAGCATTGATAACGCGTGTAGAAACATGTATAATTTGAGCGTTATCAAACGTCTCGTCTTTGGCCCTTCTGTTCATCTATTCTTCACCGCTATTCCACTCCAAGAAAACCTCCATAATGCCTTTGGTTCTTGTATGTTGTGTGGTTTTGAATTTCTAATTAGGGTGATTTGTGGTTACCTCATTTAAAACATTTTCTATTGATTTTGCCATTTTTTTCATCTCGGCTTCTTTTATAACACCTCGTGTTTTAGGACAATGTATGTAAACCCCCGTATTTAAGATCACTACTATTTAAATTTTGCTTCATAATCATTTTATAATTTTAAAAACTAGTTACTTTTATTTCACATCTACACATCTTGCATGAAAATCCGTCGTTTTAATTAATCGAGCTATGGCTTTTAAAGCTCATTATTCGTTGAACCGTCGTAAAACTCTACAACTTTTTAGAAAAGTATTCCGTTTAATGTAGAATTATTTTTATTCCAGATTAGTTTTACTCTCGTTTGTTTCGCCTTAATCTCTAGTTTTATTTTACGTCGATACCCTTCAGCCTCAAAACATACCTACCTATATATAAATTTTATACCCTAAACACTAATAGGTTATAAAATAAAAACTTAAAATCAACACACCACACATCATATGGGCGTCGGCAAGTGGAGAGGCAAGGCAAGTCACTTGTCTTGCTTAATCATTTTCCATTTGCATGTACAAAGTATCTTAAAACTAGGCTTTCACTTTTTACTTCCCATAGTTACAAAATACACACACAACTTTTGTTTTTCTCTACCTTGTGTGCCGATTCATCATCAACCAGAACACCATTTCCATCAAGTTTTTACTAATCAAATAATAAACCTACTAGTGGAATATGAAAAACCTAGTAAGGTTTCCTATTACTTTTTGAAGTGATAAAGGGTATTTTCAAGGTCGGTTTATTTATATTTGGGGCTGAAGTGCTCAATCATTTTATTAAGTCTTTCGATAATAAGATGGTGATCAAAAAATTATTTGGGTTGGTCTGAAGCTAGGGTTTCTTAGTTTTTTGATCAATTGTTCATCATTTTCTTCACCTTGTTGGGTATAAATCTCTACCTATTTTTATTATTCTTGTATTTTCTTGTATTTCATTTATAAATTGTTAATTGTTACAATATGATGAATATGTGATCAGAGGTTTATTGGGGGTGGAGGTGGTTTTTGTGTACTAGATAGGTTAAACATGGTTAAAACCTAGCTTAACTAAACATGGATGGACACTCATTAGAAAACATTACGGCAGAAGTAAACAGAAAGTTTTACATTTTTGAGTGGGATTAAATAATTGATTTGACTATATAAGTTGTGGGCGACAATTGTTGTTATTGTGCTAGTAGCAATGTGGATTAACACTTGCAATGTAAAAATTGCATGAGATATGACATTTTACAAAGTAGTCAATTCTGACCTTTGCTGGTCAGAGTTAAAAAGTGCATACTTGCACTCTGAGTGAGTAAAAACCTTAAATACTATGAGCTGTAGATAAACGTATGTAGGGAATACTGGACAATTGGATGATCAACTAATTCATTATGGTTTGAAAATGGCATCAAAAAATGGTAAAAGTGAGTTTCAGCAAAATGCAAAATTGATTTGTACAAAGAAATGACCTTTTTTAACGTATAAGTCCACTCAAAATTTAGTATTAGAAATAACTTATATCTTTAATTTACACTTAATATGAAACTAGATTGTAAATTTTATAAGGTACATTATTTTTGGTTAAAGAGATAGACATTTTTATAAACATTACTCTATATATAACTTTTACGTTATATTCATACTAAATAGTTGGTAAAGGTTTTGCGACAAAAACCCGCGGTGGGAGGAACCTTTTTGGGAGGTTTTTACTAATGAACCTACTGTCCTTAAACTTATTATAAACCTCGAAAACGTAAAAATTTATACAAGTTATTACACATAAACTTTAATATTCATAGCATAAGACTTAAATGGGCCACTTGACCCAAAGTTACCTAGTTTATGTAAAGCGACCTATTTCGGGTTAGCATTGGGTCAAACCACTTTGGGCCTATATTTGAAAACTAAGGGCCTGGTCAGGGACTATTAAAATAGACCAATTACGTAATGGGCTTATAATTAGGCCTTATGGGCGTTTTGGGACCAAATTACGGTTAAAAACTAGTAAAATCTAGTAATTAATTAAACTAGTAAAAATGACTTGACTTTTTACTTAGAAAAACTTAAGTGTGAATTATCTTTTGGGGAAGTCCTAGTGGAATGCCATGCTTATCTCGGAAACACGACTCATGGACACATGTTTAATTTTTACGTATTGTTATTTTCTACGTATTAAATCGCGTCACGTATTTTAGGAGGTGCTTAGGAGTACTTCCCGCTCATTCAAGACTCATAATACTTCTGATCTAATTGTTCCTAAGGTGAGTTCATAGCCTCGCTTTTCAAGTATTTTTCTTAAACCCCGCGAGGGAGATGCATGCTAGTTTTTATAAAACGAACACAAGTAGGTTTTTCTCCTATGCTTGGACCCGTATGTGAATATATGTTGTTGCTTGAGTAGCTTTCGTCATAAGACCCCAATCGTGAGCCGTCAACTACCTATGATGGGTAGCCGCTCATACAATTAATAGCGCTATGGGCTTGACAACCCGGTTCGGTTTTTGGGAGTTTGAATCCGGGAAAGTGAGCACTCCCAATGTACGGACATATTGTATGGAGATGTAAGTAGGTATCTGACGAAAATACCTAGCCTGGGGGCATTCATTATATAATTAATTGATTATAAATTTCGTCAATGGGATCGGTGTCGCGAGCTCAATGCAACTGTTGGTTATTAGCTTGTCTGGCCCACAAGTCTATATGATGCTTATAAATATTATAATGCTTGTGTTCAACTCTCTTTCAACTGTTTATTACTTATAAAACCTATGAATTCACTCAACCTCGTGTTGACTTTTTAGCATGTTTCATCTCAGGTAATTGAAGTACGGAGGCTTGGAGGCAATAAAGAGGAGGATTTGCGCTAACATTTTGTGCATTACTTTAAAAATCCATTCCTTAACAAAAACTTAATTTAGTTTGTTAAAATCAAACTTGTTTTATGTATGGTAACGATCTCTTGGGACTGCGCTTTTGAACTCTGATAAATATAAAATGGAGTGGTTGTTTGTTTTTAAAACGCCTCTTTGAGTCGTTCTTTATATCTTATGACTGTTGTACTGTTATTTAACACCCAAATTGTTGGTTCCGCTGCGTGTAAATTTGGGGGTGTTAAACCGGGTAAGAAGCACTTACTAGTTTGAGTTTGCCAAGGAATAACGGATATATGTCATGTCGAAACTAGTTTGGTTGAACACCTGAAGGGCAAGCCTTTATAGCATTGTACATGCTATCTTTCAGTATTAGCTTTAGTGTCATGAGCTTAGTGCAATGTAAATGCCTCTTTATGTGAAGTTGTATCTCCTATAACTGTCGCATACGTTTTGATAATCTTGTGGCACACTGATGACATCAAATAAAGTCACTTTATTATATCATTTATCCTATCTATTTTGCCTACTTTTATATAATTATTGCATTATTTGGTACTTAATTGCTTTAAAGTTGATAAATGCAGCAATTCAAGAGTGTTTTGTGAAGATAAGCTAAAAGGCGCATAAATTGGAGCTAAAATGAAGTCATTTGAAGATTTCTGAAAAATCACCAATACGTCGTATACAACTAAAGAGATACGACGTATCAGCGCCAATACTTTACAAGAAAATGAATTTGACCAATTCCAAATACGGCGTATACATGCTATCTACATACGCCGTATCCATGAAGATAACTATTCGAAGATATAGTGTAACACCCCCAAATTGGGTCGCAGCGGAATAAGGGTCCGGGCCGTGTTACTTCTCAGATCAACAACACAAGATAATATAAGAACGACCAAAAAGTCGTTTAAAACTGATACA
>BQNB010055870.1:0-38922 GCA_026074375.1 Tanacetum coccineum
GGTTGAACATCATCACGGGCAATGTAGGCAATATTTATGTATTGTATTCATATATGTCGAGCTTCGGTGTCATGAGCTTAGGTAAACGTAACTACATTGCATTATCACGGGGAAAGTCTTGCGGTCCTGGATTATACATTTATATAAACCTATGAATTCACCAACTTTATGTTGACCTCTTTAAGCATGTTTTTCTCAGGTTTAGGTATGAAGATAGTTTGGATGGGACGGGACGCGGATATCAAGAATGAAGGCTCGGTGAACTTATGTTTATAAATTAATGAAACATTTTTGAAATAAAGTCTAGATATGACTTGTATAGTTTGGGACCTATCTTGTGACTCTGATTCTCTTTTAAACTAATGAGATGAAATTTGTTAATAAACGTATTTTTGGCATTTACTAGGACTCGTGTGCATGTATTATGAAGTAGCACCCAAAATGTTATATTCCGCTGTGTATCCCATTTTTGGGGGTGTTACAGTGAGTGCAAGCACGGATATGCCGTATATAACACCCCGTGTTTTAGGGTCATGGACGTCGTCAATAAATTCACTAAGTATTTTTAGTATTGTACGCATTTGCTTTAAATCGTAATCGTTAAGTTAAATTGCGTAAGCAAAAAATGTTCATTCTATGTAAACGGGCGTCAAACAATTAAATGTTTACATTAAGCAAGTGTTAAGTAATTATTTTGAGGATAATTATTAACTTTGTTCATTTTATTTTTATTGGTTGCGTAAAGTGTTTACGTTTCGCGATAAAATGCGTTTAGGCATTCCAGGAAGCACCAAAACCTATCTACGCTTCAACAAATACCCACGATTATACCCAATACTCAAAATAATTAAAATATCATCATACATATGTGTATGTGGCCGGATATGCAAGGATAGAACCAAAGAAATATCTATTTTGATGACTCTTGCCCTAAATATCAAAGATAAGACTTATCCTAGGGAACCAAGTCTTACACCTTTACATACACTTGACTAATTTCCCTAGAAATCCTCCTTTGGTTCCTTGAATAAGTTCTTGGGGTATATAATACCTAAACTAGGAAGCAAACACATACACATCTCTTTTCCAAGGTGTAAACAAAATCAATCTATCTCTTTCTCTCCTCTTGAAGCCCACGACTCAAAATCATATACATACATAATCCATACTGTTACGAATAAGGAAATGATGATCATTAATGCAATCAAAGAGAGATCTCAATGATCGTCCCTTGGGGAAAGATTGTTAGGATTGATAAAAGTAACGATCTTATTAAGATAAATGTCTTGTAATAAATAATGAAATATTATTGTGTAATAGGTTAGGTAGATGGTAAATAATCAAAGACTATAAGTCAAAGGGGCTAAATTGTAAATGTCTAGAAGACAAGGGCTCCATGGTCATTCATTGTAAAAGGGTATAAATACCCATCCACCACCTCATTTGTGAGGTGTGTCTTTTGGTGTCTTCTAAGTTTCTCATAATCTCATTCTAATCTTTTCTTTAATCCGCCTCCTCCATCTTTCTCTCTCTCTACTTTCTCTCTCTAGACTATACACTATATTGCTTATTGATCCTGAATTTCAGACCTAACAAGTTTTTTTTTTAAATCTTTTGTTTGTTGAGTTAAAACCTTTTCAAGCTTGACAAACTTTGTTAGAAACTCACATTTGGCATTATCACAAACATTCTCCCCTGATCCCTTATTAAGTTCAGAAATATCCAACTGCTTCTTTTTGAAAAATTCAATCTTTCCGAGAATGTTTTTGAACTTAGTTTCAGCAAATTCAAACAATTGAGACTTCAAATTTTCTACCTCGTCTTGTGTTACATTTGACCTTTTTTTTTAGAGAAAAGATTAGAATGAGATTATGAGAAACTTAGAAGACACCAGAAGACACACCTCACAAATGAGGTGGTGGAGGGGTATTTATACCCTTTTACAATGAATGACCATGGAGCCCTTGTCTTCTAGACATTTACAATTTAGCCCCTTTGACTTATAGTCTTTGACTATTTATCATCTACCTAACCTATTACACAATAATATTTCATTATTTATTACAAGACATTTATCTTAATAACATCGTCACTTTTATCAATCCTAACAATTAGGTTAGTAATAAGTAGCTTATAGCTTATTTGGTTTTAGCTTTAGCTTATCTGAGTATTTAGCTTAGTTAGTTTTGTCAAAAAGTCACAAATCTTGCAAAGTGAGTTATGTCTATTTAAATAAGCTCTTTTCAGCTTATTTAGTGGTTTTTTAGAAAGTTGTTTTCACAAAAAAGTTTTCTTATAAGCTATTTTAAAGATTTGCTTTTTAAAGTTTTTCTAAAAAAATAAAAAAAGGAAGAGGGAAATCTAAGGTGAGCAAGGCTCGAACCCTGGATCTCTACCTTCCTCACCTTTTATAACACAACACACAACACACACTCAACCAACGTGCCCTGGGGTCTTTTTCGTTTCATGATTGCAAAATCTATCTTTTATACTCATTTTAGGCTTTTTAGTATAATAAGTTGTTTTGGCTTATTTCTCTGCTTATTCGATAAGCTGTTTTCACAAGCTTATTTTTCCTAGATTCCTTACTATTCAAGCTACTTTTCATATTTTTTTCAGAATTTTTATAAATAGTTTAGTATTTTTAAACATTTAATTTCCTTTAAATCATTTTTAATTCATAAAAAGTCAAAAAAATATAAATTTTTTTAGAAAATTTTCTTTTAACATTTAGAACCTAGGAAAATTAGATTTTCTTTTGTAGAGTTTAAATTGCAAAATTTTGATTTTTAAAGAACGGGATTGCAATACCTTCAATATTTTAGTGTTTTTTAAGCTTAAAAACTTTCGTTTTTTGGTCTAGTTTTCTTTGTTCTAGCTTTTTAGTCAATTAAGACTTATAAAAACCAAAAAGATCAATTTAGGACTTAATTTTGATAATTTAGGGTTTTAGGTCCCGTTTAGGATTCTCAATTTGCGTTTTTAGTTAAAATCTAATTTTCCGTATTGTTTTCTCGTAGTTAGGTTTAATTGTCCCTTTATTTGTTCACTATTAGGATTTTAGAAAACAAATCTTCTTCCAACCAATTCAAATCATTGTACAAATAACAAACGAGGTCTTAATTTCATATGTCTTTAGGAAAACGACTCGGTAATCACTTACCGGTTTCTTACGTAGAATATTTTTGTGTGATTTTTCTTACTACCTTTGTCCTCAAGGGTAGTTTAGGAATTTCATTATCGTTATATTATTATACGTATTAAAACTATATACATCAGGGGGTGTTACAGATTGGTATCAAGAGCCGCGGTTATAGAGAACAAGGTTTAAACATTAACTATAACTACTTTTTCCATCCAAGAAAGTCCTTAGTACCACTGCATTTCCTGAATAGTATGTAAAAGATACATAACTATTAGATTATTATATAAATAACTTATGTTATTTACACTGGGTTATTTCAGAAATATGTCTTCAAACACTTCCGACTATATCTACCCTATTATCGTCCCATCTGATGTCAATATTGAGGATGCCTTTTCCTCTACAAACACTCCTGACTATACTCCGGCTTCACCGGACTATTCCCCAGCCTCACCGGGAAACACCTCTCCTAATCCTTCAGATGATTTATCTAAGTATCTTTTGGCCTCACTAGCCATCTCACCTTTCCACGATGATCCATATATGAAGGTTATGCAAGCATATAATGCTACTAGTAATGAATCACCTATTCCACCACTACAAGCTCCTATTGCTCCACCAACTGTTTTGCCTACATCTCCAGTGTTACCACTATCACAAATGTTTGATCCCTAAGATTTCTTTTTTCTTGAAGAGATTTTACCACCTCAGAAACGAGCCCGTTTCCTATCACCCTCCTCTACTGATTTTTCTACCCCACCTCAGGTATTTGAGATTGGAGAGAGTTCTCATAAGACGCAACTGGAACGTCATGAGGAACATATCAAAACTATTCTGAATCACTTAGATGAGCTCCCTCTTGAGCGCTTTGAACACATGGAAGATAAGATAGAAGGTCTTGGTAATGGTCGAGTAATCATACAGCGAGATTTTGACCAACTAGAAACCGAACTTCAAGAAGCCCGTACTCAGATTTCTGAATTTCAGAGAGAGCAAATAAGGCATGATGACGAGATTGTTCTTGCTCGCGTCAGGACTTCTACTTTAGAGATACTCATCGAGGATATTCAGGTTCGACACCGATCAGATATGAAGAATCTTCTGAACAAGATCCATAAGCTCAAGAACCACAAGGGAGGACCACCACCACCAGACTACTAGACTAGATCCTTATCATTTACAGCTTTTGTTAGAATCCAACCACTGGATGTGTGGCATAAATAATGACACTTGTCAAATTTTGACTATGTAAAATATGTAGACAAGTTGTTTATGACTTAATACAGTGGTGATTCCATTATACCTCGCTATTTTATGATACCGATTTATGTTTATCGTGGTTGTCTATCCTATGTCATGTATTACGATTACTCATGTACGGTATGATCCATAATGAGTTATCTAAGTGGTCGCGGTATCATACCACAACCACTGAGAAGTGAACCAGTCCCCGAGAAACCTAATGAGTTAAATGCTTGTTAGTGTGTCGATTCCAAAATCTTCCGTTATAACCTACAATGTAATATCAAAGGATGTGTATTTCCTTGTTAAAACTTGCATCAAAATGAGAACTCTACAATGATATGTCAAATGAATTCAATATCACTAAGTATGAAATTTTTGATTTTTATACGATGACTTGTGATATGACTATCATTATATGAATTCTTATTCTGTGTTGTCTTGTAAATGTTGATAGAATGGCTCCCAAGAGGACATCAACATCTGTAGCACCAGCCATGCCTCAGGCCGCCATCAGGAAACTAGTTGCTGATAGTGTTTCCGCAGCTCTAGAAGCATAAGCTGCTACCATGGCAAATACTAACAATACCAACACCGGACCAAGAGAAGCTTCTGTAGCAAGAAAGTGTAGCTACAAAGAGTTTATGAGCTGCCAACCTTTCAATTTCAAAGGTACGGAAGGGTTGTTGGTCTCATCCGCTGGTTTGAACGAACTGAATCAGTATTTTCTCGTAGCAACTGTACCGAGGACTACAAAGTAAAATCTCTAACTAAAGAAGTTTTGTCCTGGTGGAATTCATTCGCCCAGCCTATTGGAATAGAGGAAGCTTATAATATCACCTGGTCTGAATTAAGAAGCTCTTAATAAAGAAGTATTGTCCCGAACTGAGGTCAACGAAATGGAGTTGAATTTTACAATATGAACTGTAAAAGGCTCACTCTGGATCTCAAGTCTTACATTAGAACGATTCTCAGGAATGACAGTTTATGCACCAACTATGTCGCCAAATTCAAAGAAAAATCATGGAAGTCATTCATCGGGGGTTTACCCAAAAGTATGAGGAAATTGTTACAGCTTTAAGCCATCAAACTTTGGAGGATGGCAATTTCCATTACCCAGAGGCTTAATGGTTCAGGTATCAAAGCATAATTTTGTGCAAGGTAACCAATGATACACAAAAAAGTTTGATGTATTATGAAGAAACCTTCACCAAACAACATCTACCAAAAAACGCCTTAACAACAACAATATCAACCGACAAAATGATCACACCAACAACAGAATAGATGGCAATGAAAACTTGCAGGGCTTATGCTGCCACCCAACTGAAAATAGTAGGTATTCTAGAAGCCTTCCCCTGTGTAAGAGATGTACCTTACATCACACAGGACCTTGCACTGTCAAGTGTCAAACTTGCAACAAGGTGGGTCATCTGACCAGGAACTACAGATAATAAGGCAAGCCACTGGAAAAGCAACCTTGCAACCAGTTGTCAGTGACTATTCATGCTTGTAAGGAGAATAGGGCGTTACATTAAATCAGTGCACATAAAAGCAAACAACATGCCCATAGAAGGAGCATACTTGACTGAGGGACTAGTACGCTCTCAAAGACCCGAACGTAGTCACGGGTACGTTCCTTCCTAACAACATCATAGCTTAGAATCTTATTTGATTCAGGAGCTGATAAAGATTTTTTTATATCCATAATCTCTTGCTTCTATGCTTAATATCCCACCAATTACACTAGATACCACTTATGACATTGAAATAGCTAATGGAAACCTAGTAGGCACTAATACCGTTATCCAGGGTTACACTCTAATCTTGCTAAACCAACCCTTTGAAATTGATCTCATGCCGATTAAACTCGGTAGTTTTGACGTCGTCATTGATATGGATTGGTTATCCAAGTATCATGCTAGAATTATCTGTGATGAGAAAGTCGTCCATATCCCCATAGACGGTGAAACTTTAATCATCCGAGGTGATCAAAGTAAAACCCAACTAAGCCTCATATCCTGTATTAAAACCGAAAGGTATATATCCAGGGGATATCAAGTTTTTGTAGCCCAACTAATGGAGAAGAAGTCAGACGATAAACGACTGGAAGATATACCAGTAGTCAAAGAATTTTCGGAAGTTTTTCCTAAAAATCTACCCGGCCTTCCTCCAGTTCGCCAAGTAGAATTCCAAATCGATTTAATTCCAGGAGCGGCACCAGTAGCCCGAGCACCCTACAGATTAGCTCCTTCAGAAATGCATGAACTATCTGACCAACTATAAGGGTTAGCAGACCGAGGTTTTCTCCGACCGAGTACTTCGTCCTGGGGAGCTCATATCTTATTTGTTAAAAAGAAAGACGGATCTTTTAGAATGTGTATTGATAACCGGGAATTGTATAAACTCACCATAAAGAATCGTTACCCATTACCCAGGATCGATGATTTATTTGACCAACTTCAAGGTTCGAGTGTTTACTCGAAAATTGACTTAAGATCAGGCTATCATCAACTGAGATTTAGGGATGAAGATATTCTTAAGACTGCTTTTAGAACACGGTACGGACACTACGAATTCAAAGTGATGCCGTTTGGTTTAACTACGCGCCTGCTGTATTCATGGATCTCATGAACCGTGTGTGCAAACCATACTTGGATAAATTTGTGATAGTGTTCATTGATGATATTCTTATCTACTCTCGTAACAAAGAAGAACACGCAAATCAC
This sequence comes from Tanacetum coccineum, assembly GCA_026074375.1. NCBI lineage: Eukaryota > Viridiplantae > Streptophyta > Magnoliopsida > Asterales > Asteraceae > Tanacetum > Tanacetum coccineum. Next base: position 7,117 of record BQNB010055870.1, read on the forward strand.
CTGAGGATAATTCTGGAATTACTCAAAAATGAGAAATTATATGCCAAGTTCTCTAAATGTGATTTCTGGATCAGTATCGTACAATTTCTCGGGCATGTGATTAATAGTCAAGGAATTCATGTTGACCCCGCCAAGATTAAAGCAGTTAATAATTAGGCATCCCCTACCACATCCAGAGAAATACGCCAATTCTTAGGACTAGCTGGCTACTATCGAAGATTTATCAAAAAATTTTCAAAAATTGCAAAGTCTTTGACTGAATTAACCAAAAAAAACAAGAAGTATATATGGGGAGAAGACCAAGAGTCAGCTTTCCAACTATTAAAACAAAAGCTATGTGAAGCTCCAATCTTAGCATTACCAAAAGGAAACGACGATTTTGTTATTTACTGTGATGCATCTTATCAAGGTTTGGGAGCAGTGCTAATGTAAAGAGAAAAAGCTATTGCATATGCATCTCGACAACTTAAACCTAATGAAGAAAACTATACCACACACGACCTCGAATTAGGAGCAGTTGTGTTCGCTCTTAAAAACTAGAGACACTATCTGTATGGCACAAAGTGTACTGTGTTCACTAATCATAAAAGTCTTCAGCATATCCTTGATTAGAAAGAGTTGAACATAAGACAACGTCGTTGGTTAGAATTGCTTGCAGATTACGATTATGAGATTCACTATCATCCTGGAAAGGAAAATGTTGTAGCAGATGCCTTAAGCTGGAAAGAACGAATCAAACCACTCCGAGTTAGGGCATTAGTCAAGACCCTTCACCTAAAATTACCATCACAAGAACCCTTGCGCTCGCACCGCTAATTAATGATACCTATGCACGAGTTGACAACCTAGTTATGCTTAAGGTATCGCCTTAGAAAGGAGAAGTACGCTTTGGCAAACGGGGGAAGTTAAACTCTAGATAGGTTGGACTTTTCAAGGGGTTGGAACGAGTTGAATCCATTGCTTACAAGCTTAAGCTTCCGCAAGAGCTGAGCAGGGTTCACAATACGTTTCATATATCCAACTTGAAGAAGTGTTGTTCCGACGATCCATTAGCCATTCCGTTGGAAGGACTCCATATTGATGACAAGTTTCATCTTGTCGAGGAACCAGTAGTAATCATGGATCGTGACATTAAACGATTGAAATCAAAGCCGTATCCCAATTGTTAAGGTTCGATGGAACTCTAGGCGAGGCCCTGAGTTTACATGAGAACGCAAGGATCAATTTCCAAAGAAATATCCACATCTCTTCACAAAGACCGCACCGGTGTCAAGTGCCGCATCTTAAGCCTTGAGGACAAGGCTCATTTAACGGGGGAAGACTATAACACCCCGTGTTTTAGGTCATTGTACGACGATTGCGTGCCCGATGTCGTAAATATTATTTTACGAGTTTCCGTGAACGAGCGTCGACATTTAAAATTTTATTTGTCGCTAATAAATATTTTCGTATTTTATTATGAAAAATTTGGAGAAGATTTGATTACTTTTATTTTTGACGTTTCGCGAGTCGACATTTGACCGCGCGTTCGTTAATCGTTTCGAGCTTCGTAAAATTTACGACGTGTCTCGTTATTATTTTTATGATCATAAAATATTATTTTATGAACCATGTCATCTTTGTTTCCTGACCTTGGTTATAGCTCGCGTTTAAGGCTCGCGTTTAATTAAAAGTGGGTACAAGATATTATGAGATATTTACACAAGATATTATGAGATATTTATACAAGATATATATACAAGTAGCTAGTAGCAAAACTCATTTTCTCTTCCTATTTGTCTTGTGGTTTCAGCCGAACATCACCACCCACACACAATATGATATCAAAAACATTTTCTTTCTCTCTTTGTCTTTGAGGTTAGGCCGCATATTATAACCCACACAAACCATTCATTTTTCTAGTTTGATCTCATTAACACATTAAAGTATCACTTAAATGATGAGGTGAATCAAGTAGGAACCAAGTTGTAGTTTGGTTTCTCTTTTCCTTCTTGGTTCGAACCAAGCAAGGGTCAAAGGAAGTGGTTTTGCTTGGAAGGTTGTGGGTTCGAACCGGGTACAAGACACAAAGGGTGTGTTTGGTTATTGAAAGTTATTGGGTTGGTTCGAGTTTGGCTTTGGTTTGGTTCGGGTGAGGGTGAGCCACGACTAAGAAGCAAGAAGGACGAGACGAGTGCCTTGTGTTTCCCGACTTTGCTCCATATAGCATAGTGAGCTCATTTTTATGTCTATTTCAATTATTTCATTCATTTGATTGATATACGTAAATGTGTATATATGTGATGAAATCGGTTGAAACTTGCGGCGTCTAGTGCATGGTGATATAAAATGATTTAGTGGGCTAAGTATAAATTGTATGTCATGTTAGATGTAGTTTTGATGAGCTAGTTGGTCGAAAACGGATTTTGGCGTGGTTTGTAATAAGTTCACTATGAGTAGAACGTTTAGCACGCCAAACGAGGATCGAGATTTCGTAAAATCTGATTTTATGCTTTGAAATATGATAAAGCTTTCCGAGATGATCGTTTCGATATAAAACGGAGCTTCTAACTCCTAATAACGAATAAGTTAGAGCGAAAACGAGATATATATTCGAGGTATAAAAATCTAGCAATTTTTAAAGTAGTGGTTGATGTTAGGTTTTTAAGATGGCATTTCGGGCACTTTCGAGTCCGTTTCGGCCTTCAGCCGAAACATGAAAGTCGTTCGGAAGGTCGTTTTACTTTCCCGCGAGGTTCTTTAAGTCTAAAAGCTAGTGATAACAAGTCTTAAGGCGGGGGCAAAAATCTGGCTGTTTGGTAATTAGTACACAGCATCAGACTTGATGCGAGTGCGTTTTCGCCCATTTCAGTCGAGTTTCGGGTCTCGGACAAAACTGGAAAGTTGTTCAAAATAACGTTTTACCTTTCCGCGAGGTTTTCTAGAGTTAAAGACGCCTTATAACGGGTCAAAAACGCAAACGCAGGTATGCGTTTTGGTAATACTTTTCGGCAGAAACTGGTAGGGGCATTTTGGTCATTTTCTGTTGGGTTTCGGGTCTCGGCTAAAACTAAGAAGTTGTTCGGAATATCGTTTCGCATGAATTCTCTTTAGAACCCGAGTTGTGAAAATGTGATGTAGTGGGTCGTTTTGGTCGGGTCAGACTTAGAAAATAAATATATTTTATAAAAGTCAAACGTAAAAGTCAAAGAAGACTTTAATAAACGTTCACGTGTTGTGAAGGTGATTTCGATTAATAAAAATATATCGATTACTCTACTATCGTAAGTACTATTTTTGAGACCGTTGGTCGATTCTAAATATGGAAAGTATAAAACGGTAACTTTTCGTAATAGTCGGAATGTGATATCATTATGAGAGATTAATGACTAATTAAGCGTCGAAGGTTCGACGAGGTGAATAAATATTATTATGAACATAATATTGTGTCGAGACTTACTAAAAAGGGAAACTTATTGAAAATAGAAAGATTTTTAATTAAGTGTGTTAGGAATTATGTATTCATAGTTACTCCTGGTAGTTATAGTCATTACTACTGGTAGTATATTAGTTACTCCTGGTAGTTATAGTCATTACTACTGGTAGTATATTAGTTACTCCTGGTAGAGTAATTTTGTCATTAGTACTGGTAGTATAATAATGGTTACTACTGGTAGTGTTATAGTTAGTCCGGGTAGTACAAATGGAAAATAGTATATATAAAATATACTCAGTGTTAAGGTTAGGACGCGCAAGTGGATTTCTCATCACATATATGTATGTAAACATATATATAAATATATATATGTTTTCGTTGTAACGATGTACACATCGTTGATAGTACTTTATACATATTGTAATCGAGCGACATAATTATAGGTCGTGGTCGAGATCGTTGCTGCTTCGTTGTGATTTATTCGGTTTATTTGATCTTGATCGTTGATCAAGGTGAGTTCATAGCCCCATGTTTTACAATTATTGATTTACAAGTTTTGGGGTGAGAAACATGCTTTGTTTTACAAATTGGACGCAAGTGTACATTTTATCATGATTACGTGTTTGCCTAAGTAGCGATAACCCACTATGCCCATGAATCATGAACTGTTAATTCCTGGTTTGGAAGCGCGAGTGATTATAGATAGATCTATTTGGGATTGACCTCCCCGTTCGGGTGACTAGCTATCACTGGAAACGAACGTATATCATGTCGGATACTGGATGTTACGGGTTGAACATCATCACGGGCAATGTAGGCAATATTTATGTATTGTATTCATATATGTCGAGCTTCGGTGTCATGAGCTTAGGTAAACGTAATTACATTCTGTGATGGTTGCATGGGATGCATGTCCACAGGGAAAGTCTTGCGGTCCTGGATTATACATTTATATAAACCTATGAATTCACCAACTTTATGTTGACCTCTTTAAGCATGTTTTTCTCAGGTTTAGGTATGAAGATAGTTTGGATGGGACGGAACGCGGATATCAAGAATGAAGGCTCGGTGAACATATGTTTATAAATTAATGAAACATTTTTGAAATAAAGTCGTGATATGACTTGTATAGTTTGGGACCTATCTTGTGACTCTGATTCTCTTTTAAACTAATGAGATGAAATTTGTTAATAAACGTATTTTTGGCATTTACTAGGACTCGTGTGCATGTATTATGAAGTAGCACCCCAAATGTTATATTCCGCTGCGTATCCTATTTTTGGGGGTGTTACAGATTGGTATCAGAGCTCGAGTTGTAGCGAACTAAGTCGTTTTTCAAACTTGGACTACAACTGATTTTGGAAATTTTGTCACGAGTCGTTCACCGATGTCCGATATCCACGCGTGCGTTGGTCCCGATCCTTAGATGCTTTATGTGGTATACTTGATTGCATATTATGTGTGTAGCAAGCGGGTGACACTTGGTATAAGTAGTAATTATATATGTGTATATATATATACAGTGCATCCGTTCTATGGTATACGAATTTATACATACTTTACTTTTGAAAAGGATTACAGATTAGTTAAGTGTATATATTTATATAGTGCAACCAGTTCTATGGTATTACAGGATTTATAACATACTTTACTTTGAAAATGATTACGGATTAGCTAAGCGGATGTAACCGATGAGTACATATCCATAGATGTCCGGATGATCCTTGAGGGGACATCGCGATGGGCGCGTAGTGCATCGTTTTTATGAACTTATAGAAAAATGATAATCATGGTTTTTATACACACATATATGTACGTTGCTTTGATTAAAGTGGCAATACATATATTTTTTTTTTTTTAATTTTTTATTTTTTTGGGACCCTATTTGTTTTTTATTTGTGCCGGGGGGGGGGTCCCGGATTAAATACAAATATATAATATATATGCTTACATGACGCATATACGTGTTTATATTATAGTACGTGCAGTACTATGAGGGTTTTATATATATATATATACAAAGATGAGTACACAGATGTCTATGGGATAGACAAACACTAGAACCCTGTCGAGTGATTGTGGTTAGCACCCATAGCCTCAAGACCCAAAGCATGATATACATGCACTTGATAGACTATGTAAGTTATATGAACATAAAGGTTCGAGTATTGTCCAACGTCGAGTAAATTTATTAATTAGGTCGAGATGTATACCAATTCATGACTGAATCTCAAGACAGTTCTTGTTTGATGAGTTTGCATTCTTTCGCATACTCTACAATTATTTATATAAGGATTATTTATATAAATAGGGGAACATTTCTTTAGGCAAGGTAGTACGACAAACTCGTAGGTCCTAAGCGATGCCTAAACATTAAGCTATCAAATATGGTACCTTACCATCATTCGTTTATGCCAGGAGCGCATAGTCATATTTACCATACCGGTCTTATATAATATACTTATATAAGTTAAGTTTTGCTCATTGCAAGCAGTCATGCTTTCATCATCGACGGTTACCTACACATCTGCCCATATTAATTCCGAGCCATGGAGATTCCAGTGAGCTTCTGATGAGGAGCTAGAGGAACTAATGAAGGATCAGCTTCTACCTGCTGATGCCTCACCTATAGCCCTATCATCGGGCTACATTTCTGACTCCGATCCAGAGGAGGATGATGAGGAGGACCAGAGGAGGATCCTGCTGACTATCCTGCCGACGGAGGAGACAATGATGATAATGAGTCATCTGATGATGACGACGATGATTATGATGTTGAGAGGATGAGGAGGACGAAGAGGAGGAGGAGCATCTAGCTCCGGCCGACCCTTCTGCTATACCTACAGATGATCCTCTCCACACCATATCATCTTGTTTTCTGAGACCAAATCCCATGCAGTACGGATGTCTATTTAACACCATACTCCACGATCACCATCTGCCAAGAACAAGAGGCAAAATACTGGCAGGACTTACACTGTAGGGCACTGGGAGAAGAAACATTACGGCGGATCTAAGCCGTTGTATTTTAAATACAAATATCACTATAATGGTTCATGTGCTCCCAAATGCCACAAGTGCAACAGAGTTGGTCATCTGACTCGTGACTGTAGGAGTTCTACAAATGCCAATACTACTATCAACCAAAGAGGCACTAGGGCAAGTTAGAAGGCTACTTGCTATGAATGTGAGAATCAAGGGCACTACAGGAGTGATTGCCCGGAGCTAAAGAACCAAAACCATGAGAATGGAGGCACTGGAGCACGTGGAGTGGTGCATGCTTTAGGAGGAGGAGAAACCAATCAAGACCATAACGACATGGAGGAAGATATCAATGCCTAGACTCTATTCCTCTAAGAATTCTCGTTGTATTTTCTTTTAAAGATTCCGCTGTGATTTTACAAACGACTTCAAGTTATCTATCAAATCAATGTGTTGTGAAATTTTCGTCAACCTTACTTTAACCTTCTATTTTGCAAGTCAATTTATAACATTATTTTGATGAAAATGAGCATTGCATCGTTGGCCCTCAAATATACATAGTCTGATCACCTATGTATATTTGGTGTATAGACTGATCATCTATGCATTCACGAAGGACCATGCCATGCTGGGAGTAGTCACCTTAAAACTTCTTGTCAAGAAACAATTTTTCTATTTAGTTTTGTGGGCGTTTTCATAAAACGTATGTATCTAGGAGGAACCAAACTAAACAATCAAATAGCTAAGCAAAACCGTTACACCATCTTACTATAGGTCGACGTCATCTATATACCAAGATCCAAGCCAAGAAGCCGTGACACATCACTAGTGCCTTAGGAAAATTCGCCTATCAAACTTGCTTACCAAAAGAGTTACGCCGATTTGTAGGGTAAGCCTGTAAAATTTCAAGTTGAACAACCTAGTTATGTTAAGGTATCGCTTAGAAGGTGAAGTCCGCTTTGGCAAACGGGGGAAGTCAACCCTAGATATGTTGGGTCTTTAAGATGTTGTAACAGTTGAATCCATTGCTTTACAAGCTGAGCTTTCGCATAGAGTCTGAGCAAGGGTTCACAATACGTTTCATTGTATCCAACTGAGGGAAGTACTATGCGACGAACCTTTAGTCGATTCGTGATGGGAACTTCACTTTGATGACAAGCTTCGGTTTATCGAGAAACCTGTGGAGATCATGGATCGAGAAGTCAAACGGTTGAGGCAAAGCCGTATCCCAATTGTCAAGGTTCGATGGAACTCTAGGCGAGGCCCTGAGTTTACATGAGAACGCAAGGATCAATTTCTAAAGAAATATCCACATCTCTTCACAAAGACCGCACCGGTGTCAAGTGACGCATCTTAAGCCTTGAGGACAAGGCTCATTTAACGGGGGAAGACTATAACACCCCGTGTTTTAGGTCATTGTACGACGATTGCGTGCCCGATGTCGTAAATATTATTTTACGAGTTTCCGTGAACGAGCGTCGACATTTAAAATTTTATTTGTCGCTAATAAATATTTTCGTATTTTATTATGAAAAATTTGGAGAAGATTTGATTACTTTTATTTTTGACGTTTCGCGAGTCAACATTTGACCGCGCGTTCGTTAATCGTTTCGAGCTTCGTAAAATTTACGACGTGTCTCGTTATTATTTTTATGATCATAAAATATTATTTTATGAACCATGTCATCTTTGTTTCTTGACCTTGGTTATAGCTCGCGTTTAAGGCTCGCGTTTAATTAAAAGTGGGTACAAGATATTATGAGATATTTACACAAGATGTTATGAGATATTTACACAAGATATTATGAGATATTTATACAAGATATATATACTTTTTCGCGAAGTTCTTTAAGTCTAAAAGCGAGTGATAACGGGTCTTAAGGCGGGGGCAAAATCTGGCTTATTGGTAATTAACAAACTGCATCAGACTTGATGCTAGTGCGTTTTCACCTATTTCAGTCGAGTTTCGGGTCTCGGACAAAACTGGAAAGTTGTTCAAAATAACGTTTTACTTTTCCGCGAGGTTTTCTAGAATTAAGGACGCCTTATAACGGGTCAAAAACGCAAACGCAGGTATGCGTTTTGGTAATATTTGTTGGCAGAAACTGGTAGGGGCATTTTGGTCATTTTCTATTGGGTTTCGGGTTTCGACTAAAACTAAGAAGTTGTTCGGAATATCGTTTCGCATGAATTCTCTTTAGAACCCGAGTCATGAAAATGTGATTTAGTGGGTAGTTATAGTCATTGCTACTGGTAGTATAATAATAGTGTTATAGTATAATAACTTCATTAGTACTGCTAGTGTTCTCAGAAATAAATGCCACATTCTGGGTGCTAGAGGATGATGCAGTAGAGCCTTTAACACCAGACTCAAAGACTTTAAGATTATTATACAGATCATCAAAACTAAGATTGTCCACTCCTGGCTTGGTCCTCATGATTAAGGAAACTTGAGACCAGGCAAAAGTTAGAGACCTAAGGAACTTCTGATTTGCATCTTCAGTGAAGACGCCTGCACCATGAATCTCTAGTTGACTCAAAAGACTCTGAAACCTGTCATAGCCTTTATGCAGCCCTTCTGAGTTTGTAAGTGTGTTAGGACTTATGTATTCATAGTTACTCCTGGTAGTTATAGTCATTACTACTGGTAGTATATTAGTTACTCATCGGTAGTGTATGAGTAATTTTGTTCATTAGTACTGGTTAGTATAATAAGGGTTACTACTGGTAGTGTGTATAGTTTAGTCAGGGTAGTACAAACGGAAAATAGTATATATAAAATAATACTCTGTGTAAGGTCTAGGATACGCGCAAGTGGATTTTAATTGTCTCATCAATATATGTATGTAAAACATATATTAAATATATATTATATATTTTATTATAATTTCATATTGATATATTATTTATATATATATTATTATATATATATATATATATATATATATATATATATATAATGTTTTTCGTTTGTAACGGATGTACTATCCGTTGATAGTATTTTCTTTCATATTGTAATCGAGCGACATAATTATAGGTCGTGGTCGAGATCGTTGCCGCTTCGTTGTGATTTATTCGGTTTATTTGATCTTGATCGTTGATCAAGGTGAGTTCATAGCCCCATGTTTTACAATTATTGATTTACAAGTTTGGGGTGAGAAACATGCTTTGTTTTACAAATTGGAGCAATGTGTACATTTTTATATGGATTACGTGTTTGCCTTAAGTAGGGGCGGGGGGTTTTTTTAAAAAAAAAAAACCAACTATGCACATATGAATCATGAACTGTTAATTCTGGTGTTGGAAGCGCGAGTGATTATAGATAGATCTCATTTGGGATGACCTCCCCGTTCGGCGTGAATAGCTATCACTGGAAACGATCGTATATCATAGTTCGGGATGTTGGGATGTAACGGTTGAACTCCATCACGGGCATGTAGCAATTTTTATGTTTTGTATTCATATATGTCGAGCTTCAGTGTCATGAGCTTAGGAAAACGTAATTACATTCTGTGATGGTTGCATGGGATGCATGTCCACAGGGAAAGTCTTGCGGTCCTGCATTATACGATTTAATAAAACTATGAATTCACCAACTTTATGTGAACCTCTTAAGCATGTTTTTCTCTGGTTTAGGTATGAAGATAGTTTGGATGGGACGGAACTGGATATCAAGAATGAAGGCTCGGTGAACATATGTTTATAAATTAATGAAACATTTTTGAAATGAAGTCGTAATATGACTTGTATAGTTTGGGACCTATCTTATAAGTCTGATTTTCTCTTTTAAACTAACCAGATGAAATTTGTTAATAAACGTATTTTTGGCGTTTACTGGGACTCGTGTGCATGTATTATGAAGTAGCACCCCAAATGTATTATTCCGCTGCGTATCGTATTTTGGGGGTGTTACAGATTAGTATCAGAGCTCGAGTTGTAGCGAACTAAGTCGTTTTTCAAACTTGGACTACAACTGATTTTGGAAATTTTGTCACGAGTCATTCACCGATGTCCGATATCCGCGTGTGCCGTTGGGTTTCCCGATCCTTGTGTATGCTTTTATGTGTATACTCGATTGCATTTTATTTGTGTAGCAAGTGGTGGGTGACACTTGGCTATAAGTGGGTATATCTATTTATATATATATATATTATATATATAAACTATTATATATTTATATATATATCGGTATCGTTATCGCGATCGCGATCGGTATCGTTATCGCGATCTTTATCGAGATCGTTATCGCGATCTTTATCGTTATCGTTACCTAAAATAACCCAATTAAACCCAAAACAGACCAAAAAATGGCAAAAATATGCTTGTATTTGTGTTTTGTGTGTGCAGGTTTGGATATATTAAAAATCACAAGAAAACAGTCAAAAATGGGCAAGCACGGGCACGAGAATCAAAAGAGTACAAAAAGAAGCCAAAGAATCAAAGCCGAAGCCAGGAAAAGTCAAGCCCTCAGTCAAAGTGGTCAAAACATGGTCAACAAAAGTCAACAAGACCCAAAATATTCCATTTTTTACCCTCAAGTTTCATAAATGTCCAAAAATGACCCCTCACCTCTTATTGGGCCCTTAAAACCTTAATGGGCCTGAAAATCCCTAAAATTCCTCACCCGGATCCATTTGGCCCAAAAGCCCATTCATAAGTCCAAGTTACTAGCCCATTCTCTTTTTAAATAAACCACAAGGGCCAGTTTTGCAATTTCCCAAACTGTTTTATAACTAGAAATGAGGAAACAAAAGAAAGGGACTAAAAATGACATAAGGCCAAAGTTTAAACCATTTTTACCCCGTTTTCAGTTATAGAAAAAACGCGCGAATCCTAATTACTGTTCATCTTCTTCTTCGCGATTTACCATGGATAAAACGAGAGGGCTTTCTCAAATTAAGGGCTAAGAACGTCTATTCAAGTAAGCTCAAGTACAATGGCAGGGTTATTAAGGTCAAATCAAGAGATTCATTAGCTCACTCTCAATCAAAAGGACACGTCATCAATGGAAGAAGCACAAAGAGGTGTGGGTTTTGCACTAAATTCACTCACACAACAAGCACAAGTGAGCCTCAAACGGATTGCCAGCTTGGCAATCCGTGTGAGCTCACTAGTGATCCAACGGCCATAAAGCTTGATCAAATGATTGCAATGATTGGATGGCAGAGATTGAAAGAAGTTGGCAGAGGCTCAGGACCTAGAAGCTTCTCACTCAGCCTATAAATAGGGCCTCACTCTTCACACACACACACACACGTAGCTTTTAGGACTAGTTTTTAGCTTAATTTCATTTTTAGCTTAATTTTACTTTAAATCTTGTAATTTCCTTTTAAATATTGTAATCAAGTTTTCTATTAATGAATTCAGTAGGGTTTAAATTTAGTAGGTTTGCTTTATTGTCGCGTTTTATTTGTTTCCCGTATTAGTTTAATTGTTTAATTATTTTTAATTGTCCATTTTAATTGTTGCTTTAGATTATCAAATCATCCATTCGCTTATTCAAATCATAATCCAAGCTTAAACAAAGTTTCAATTTCACTAGTCGTTGGGGAAACGACCCGGGTGATCGTATTTACCCGGTTAAATATACGTACTATATATTATATTATATATATTTTAAGAGTGAATTTTACCGAGGGTCACTTGGTAATTTTCTTAATTGCTCTTTTAAAGTATTATATTTTATATATATTTTGTGTATATAAAACTTCTAACGCCAAGGAGCATTAATATGTTCCCTAAACGGCTTGTGAATAATCAACACATTTTTCTCCTAGTTTTTTACCATATTTGAATAAATTGATATCCAAAAAATCAAAGGGTTTGAAATTTTTGACAAGGGGAGAAAATGTGATTAAAATATGAAAATTTATGAAAAATATGATTTTATAGACTCATGTGTGTACTCCATCCTTCATGTGCTAAACATTTTCGTATATCGATGCACATGTTGAGGGGGAGCATTTCAAATGGTTGTATGGCAAGGAGAACAGTACCAAAAGTCCGACCATGCATTTAATGTTATCGAAGTTATAAGGTTGGTAAGTTAGGTATCAGTTCCCATGATCCAGCCAGAAATGGAGGGATCTACCCAGAGGCAATCCACTAGTTAGTGTAGAAGTCCTTAGGTATGATGTAAAAAGGAGTAAACATAAGAAAAAGGGAATAGCGCCGACTGAGATGGAGCTAGTCCTGGAACAAACCCAACAAGGTACTAATCATGAAGTCTCGGTAAGCACTGAAGGGGTTGAAGAATGAAAAAGAATTGTAAGGATAAAGGGTGAAAGAAAAAAGCCCTCCATACACTTAGGCAGAAACCGGGTCAATGCATAAACTATCAGAAACACTAAGATGTTGTCTGGTATTGAAGATAGTCATCATGGACCCAGTGACGCAATACACAACCCTCCCTAGCCACTCAAGGTCTCTCAACAGATTCTTGTTTCATTTCTCATGAAGATTCACACACTTCTATCGACTTTCTTAATCTGAGTTAGTTGATATTGAAAAGGTGGCAGTCAGCTCCAGCCTTTGATCAGTAAAACCAAAATGCACTATTGAGTCTAGAGCCAATAGATCATCCATAAATCTCATTAGGACACTATTCCAATACACTTGTCTTTCACACACTATGAAAACAAGGAATATCTTAAGAGTCCTACGCATTATCCTTGTGGTATTGCCAGAACATCTGAGTGATACTTAAGTATTCACAGTGAAGATGGAAATCCTGCTAGAGCCAACTTCAAACAAGCTCTACGATAGTTGACTTGTGACATCCTAAATGGATTAAACTTGTGACACTAGATATTTATTCGGTCCAGATTATGAATTGACGGTTGATGAATTTTGATAAACGCTTAAAACTCTCGATGTGTTGCAAAAACACTTTTATAAGTGACACGTTGATTGATTTTCAAATCAATTTTCTCTTCAATCGGTGAGATAGTAACTCACTGTAGAACACCCCGTGTTTTAGGTCATTATACGACGATTGCGTGCCCGATGTCGTAAATATTATTTTACGAGTTTTCATAAACGAGAGTCGACATTTAAAATTTTATTTGTCGATAATAAATATTTTCGTATTTTATTATGAAAAATTTGGAGAAGAATTGATAATTTTTATTTTTAACGTTTCGCGAGTCAACGGTTGATCGCGCGTTCGTTAATCGTTTTGAGCATCGTAAAAATTTACGACATGTCTCGCTATTATTCTTATGATCATAAAATATCACTTTATGAACCGTGTCATCTTTGTTCCTCAACTTGGTTCATTAGATGCGTTTAATTAACAAGATATTTATAAGATATTTATTAGATATTTATAAGATATTTATTAGATATTTATAAGATATTTAGGAGATATTTTCAATATATATACAAGTACTCAAGCTAGTAGCAAAAGTCATTTTCTCCTTCTCTTTGTTCTTATGGTTCTGCCGAGTATCAACACACACACACATTCCATTTTTGATTTTTGATCTTTCAACAATACATCAACATCACCAATTAATGATATAAATCAAGAAGTACCCAAGTTTGAGAGTTTTCTCTCCTTTCATTTCCCTTTGTGGTTAGGTCTGGACATACCAACGGAAACACCCTTGGTGTTTTTATTTTTTAATACCAAAAATTGTTTAGATGATGAGTTTTGAATCAATCCATGTATTAAAAAGTAGAGATTGTAACAAGGTTTTATTTGAAGTGGGTTTTATTGATTGCAAAAGAGGGTGTGTGGTTTGGTTGAGGCGTTCGAATCTCAAGCATGAGGCCACAGGAGGTAGTTGTTGAGTGGTAATGATTTCGGTTTGATTTGGGTCTTGGTCTTTGTCGGTTCGGTGAGGTGAAAGGGCCTAGGACCCCAGAAGCGAGACGCGTGCCTTGTGTTCTCCGAATTGGCTCCATATAGCTTAGTGAGCTTTTATTTTATGGTTTATTTATATCATTTCTTATTTTTTATCTAATCTTTTCTCTATTATTCGAATTGATTTATGTAAATATGTATATATGTGATGAAATCGGTTGAACCTTGCGGCGTCTAAAGTGCATGGTGGTATAAAATGCTTTGTGGGCTTAAAGTCTCAATTGAATGTCAGCTTAGAAAACGGATTTTGGCGTGGTTTGTAATAAGTTCACTGTGAGCAGAAAGTTTGGCACGCCAACCGAGGATCGAGATTTCGTAAAATCTGATTTTAGGCTTGGAAATATCGTAGAGCTTGCTTAGACGATCGTTTCCATATAAGGATCGTCTCGTATCTCCTAATAACGAAAAAGTTATGGCGAAAACGAGATATATTCGAAACACTAAATTTCTGCACTAGTATAAAAGGGCGCTTGCTGTCCGGATTTTAAAAGCTCGATTCGGGCACTTTCGAGTCCGTTTCGGCCTTCGGCCGAAACATGAAAGTCGTTCGGAAGGTCGTTTTACTTTTCCGCGAAGTTCTTTAAGTCTAAAAGCGAGTGATAACGGGTCTTAAGGCGGGGGCAAAATCTGGCTTATTGGTAATTAACAAACTGCATCAGACTTGATGCGAGTGCGTTTTCACCCATTTCAGTCGAGTTTCGGGTCTCGGACAAAACTGGAAAGTTGTTCAAAATAACGTTTTACTTTTCCGCGAGGTTTTCTAGAATTAAGGACGCCTTATAACGGGTCAAAAACGCAAACGCAGGTATGCGTTTTGGTAATATTTGTTGGCAGAAACTGGTAGGGGCATTTTGGTCATTTTCTGTTGGGTTTCGGGTTTCGACTAAAACTAAGAAGTTGTTCGGAATATCGTTTCGCATGAATTCTCTTTAGAACCCGAGTCATGAAAATGTGATTTAGTGGGTAGTTATAGTCATTGCTACTGGTAGTATAATAATGGTTACTACTGGTAGTGTTATAGTTACTCCTAGTAGTATATCAGTTACTCCTGGTAGAGTAATTTTGTCATTAATACTGGTAGTATAATAATGGTTACTACTGGTAGTGTTATAGTTACTCCTGGTAGTATAATAATGGTTACTACTGGTAGTGTTATAGTTACTCCTGGTAGTGTTATAGTTACTACTGGTAGTGTTATAGTTACTCCTGGTAGTGTTATAGTTAGTCCGGGTAGTACAAATGGAAAATAGTATATATAAAATATACTCAGTGTTAAGGTTAGGACGCGCAAGTGGATTTCTCATCACATATATGTATGTAAACATATATATAAATATATATATGTTTTCGTTGTAACGATGTACACATCATTGATAGTACTTTATACATATTGTAATCGAGCGACATAATTATAGGTCGTGGTCGAGATCGTTGCTGCTTCGTTGTGATTTATTCGGTTTATTTGATCTTGATCGTTGATCAAGGTGAGTTCATAGCCCCATGTTTTACAATTATTGATTTACAAGTTTTGGGGTGAGAAACATGCTTTGTTTTACAAATTGGACGCAAGTGTACATTTTATCATGATTATGTGTTTGCCTAAGTAGCGAGAACCCACAATGCCCATGAATCATGAACTGGTAATTTCTGGTTTGGAAGCGCGAGTGTTAAAATAGATCTATTTGGGATTGACCTCCCCGTTCGGGTGACTAGCTATCACTGGGAACGAACGTTATAGCATGTCGGATGTTGGATGTTACAGGTTGAACATCATCACGGGCAATGTAGGCAATATTTATGTATTGTATTCATATATGTCGAGCTTCGGTGTCATGAACTTAGGTAAACGTAACTACATTTTGTGATGTCTGCATCTGTTGCATTATCACGGGGAAACTCTTGCGGTCTTGGATTATACATTTATATAAACCTATGAATTCACCAACTTTATGTTGACCTCTTTAAGCATGTTTTTCTTAGGTTTAGGTATGAAGATAGTTTGGATGGGACGGAACGCGAATATCAAGAATGAAGGCTCGGTGAACATATGTTTATAAATTAATGAAACATTTTTGAAATAAAGTCGTGATATGACTTGTATAGTTTGGGACCTATCTTGTGACTCTGATTCTCTTTTAAACTAAAGAGATGAAATTTGTTAATAAACGTATTTTTGGCATTTACTAGGACTCGTGTGCATGTATTATGAAGTAGCACCCCAAATGTATTATTCCGCTGCGTATCGTATTTTGGGGGTGTTACACACTGATTCACTCATACTGTGTTGTCTGCTTTGAGACGCTCCGATATTAAGAACGGCTAGTGCAGTTGCGAAACCCTGTCAAGGAGATTCTTTGAAATTCTACCTGATCACAGGCATTATTTATACTAATTAACAAGCAACCATGGTTATTACAACCGTATTCGATGAAAGTGAACAAAGAATCTTTCGTTTATTACTAACATAAATCTGCAGGTATTCCTGACGGTAGCAGCTGGGAGCCAGAGATAAGTCAGATTCATAACCACATGTTCATACTCGACCGACACATCTTAAGACATCATGAAAGCTTAAGTAAATGTTTCAAGGCTTCCGCTACTCTGATACTACATGTCCTTCTTAAAGTAACCAAGTGTTAAAGTTAAGGAACTTCAAGAACAAAGAATATTCAAGCTTACAAGATCAAGAAAGGTATGAGCATGTCGGTTCAGAAGTCATAAGCACAAGATGGCGAAAGAACATAAGATGATGATTAGAGATTAAATTTGGCTAATGATATCAAAGAAGCTCAAGATCACACACAAGTCGAGCTAAGGAACAAGCTCGAGCTTAAAGATAAAAAATCACTACATCAAAGTACAAGATATCAAATAAAGAATCAAAGACTACAAGCTGGAACACAAGATCAATCAAAAGATTGCTGAGCTTAAGTTAGTATTTTCTAGGGTGACCTCCCTTAGGGGGAGATTGTTACGATTAAGAAAAAAACTCGGTCACCTCGTGTATTTTACAGTTTATCGTAGCTCGTAGTTTAATGTAAATTGTATGACATACGGTAATGGGCCGGGTATAAACCCACACATGTAAGCCTATTCCAAGGCCATTGGGCTGGTTTGTAATAACATATAAATACCTCTTCCATCCCATGGAAGAGGTGGTTGGTCATTTTCATAATTCAAGTATTACTTTCTCTTGCTAGAACTTTTCTCTCTAGTATTTCTCTCTCTAGGATTCGGCTAACCCCTTAATCTTCCATTGTGTTATGATATCTAATAACCTACACATTTCTCGAACTTCTTTAGAATCTTTTTCATTATGTTTGAGGAAAGCATACAACTGATCAAAATTCACACTATGAAGAGATCTCTTGCTTGCTTAGCTGCTGTAACAAACCTACTCCACCTAGGTTGAAGATGATTTACAAACTTTGTGTTGATTTGCATGTTTGACATAGACATAGGAATCATTTTCATGTCATTGATCAGTTTAGCATATCTCATATAGTATGAGTGGATTGATTCTCCTGGCTCAAATGTGAATTTGTCAAATTCATCATATAGCATTGACTCACGTTCTTGCTTGGTCATCTATGTGCCTTCCATAAGTTCTTTGACGCGGTCCCATATTTCCTTTGCAGTCTAATAGTGGTTAATGAGAGTGTAGATGTCAACTGGCAATCCAAGAAGAAGTATATTGACAGCTTTGATGTCACTGTCGTATCGTAACTTCTCTTATGCAGAAAGGTCTTCAACTTTTTAAGGACGACGGATGTCGGTAACGCCATATGTGTCTTTAGCAGTAAAATATGGTTTGAGTTGAAAAGGACCGCTATCGACTGAGTCTTTTAACATTTCACCATTCTTTTTACCTCGGATATACAGAATAATCCGAGTCTTCCAGCTATCATACATTCCCTTCTCTAGCATTAGGGGACGGTTTTCCGAACGTGCATCAATCATGTTTTCTGCCATTGTAGCCATTGTGAATTTGATTGTGTAGTCTTCGTATGAATTGATATTAAGGATCTTTTTGATGAGAAGAAGTGTTGCCTTTGTGAAAGTTTTGTTGAAAGATTGTATTTTTAACACGAACCGAGTAAAAAGATTGAAACTTTATCAATGTAGTTTATTCAAAAACCCTAAATTTTAAACCTTTTAACTTTAAAAAACCTTAATTTTACCTTAACCACTTAATTAATATCCACTAACTTCTAAAAATCACTTTTTTCACATTAATTACTCACTAAAAAACCTAGTCCACTTTATTATTAAAATAATAAAAAACTTTTTTAACCCTAATTTATAGGGTTTAGTTTTAACACTTAGTCTCGGTCCAGGTTTGGAGGTTCGATTGGAGGGTCGGTGAGGGTGATGGTGAATCGGTTGGTGGGTCGATTGTAGGAGGGTGGCCGGTTGGGTGGTTCGGTTGGTGGCCTAGGGTTGGTTGTAGCCGATCCTAGGTGGTTCGGTTGTGGTATTTTCCGGTGATGGTTCCGAGTTATTTTCAGTGATATTTCTTGCTTAAAGGTTGAATCTTTTTGCAAGAAAACCATAAAAAGTTTGAAACTTTATGCACGAAAATCACAAAAGACTTCGTTCTCAACATGGATTACACGTTTTTCAGTGACTTTTGCAAAGTAACATGCAAATGATCAAGACTTTATCTTCGAAAAACTCTAAAAATTACAACTTTCTTCAAATTTAAGGCTTTGTCTTCAAGAATTTGTCTTCATAGTCTTCAGATTCTTCAAAAGCACATAAAAATGATAACTTTCTTCGTGAAAAGCACTTCAAATCATCCCATGGCAATTGATACCAACTGATACGATATCAATTACACACATAATACTACACTATTTAGAGAGAGAGAGAGAGAGAGAGAGAAAACTAGAAATATTAGATTAAGAGAGAGAGAAATCACCATCCTAATTCCTTTTCTAAGCCCTCCTTTTATAGTAAGGAAGGAGGGACTTGGAATCAATTAGGGTATAGTACTTATTACAACATAGTCCTTTCTTATTTTCACTAATTAATCCCTAGACTATTAATACTAGATAAATGGCTATGTAATCAACACTTTTATGTGTTTCTAACACACGTCCAAATAACCCCCCCTCCATACTTCCATCTTTTCTTGTCATAAGCTTGTCCTCTAAAAGCCATTCTGAGTTTTCCTACTTAAGAGCTAACATTATTTCACTCACAATACACTTAGTAAAAACAAAATACCATCTCTTTCTCTCTAGCTCAAATCCACGGCTCACATTAGAAAATCTAGAAGAATTTGGTTTTTGATAAGTACAAATATATTTCAAGGAAGTTCTAAAGGGTTTTGTGTTAATCAAATAAGTCTTGGGGTTTGATTTAGATGTTAAGCTAGTTAATCTTGCCATACTTCATCTTCAAGGTCTCATCATCTTTCTCATACTTTCATTTTATATATTTTGCTATGAACATCATATTTATCATGTTATATCACCAACTAGTTATTATTTTTAAAGAATCACAAGAACAAGTAAGAGTCTTATAATTATATACTTGCAAGAAAAGTATTAAATAAACTATGTGCATATTCATACACCTAGAAATATTTATTTTGACGTCTTACAAGTTATTTATTAAAATCTTTGACTTGTTGTTAACTTGGTAATTTATAGACAAGCTTAGTTTAACTATATATTTAATTTTGTGTTATTTTTTATGTTTTTGAAGTGTTGGATGAGATTAAAATAGATTGGATTTGTTTTTTCATATAGTAGTGAATGGAGATTGGTTAGATTAGGTCCGTAGGGAAGTTGTGGTGATTTTTGGATAAGTTCTATAAGCTACCAAAACAGCCCGCACCTTAGGGACATTTTAAAAATGTTTTGACAAACCAAGACCTTAAAAATATGTTAGTACACTTAAATATGATTTCGTGGATAAAAAGAACGTAAAAATCAGACTTAAAACAAAGAAGTTATGACCGTTTAAAGTTTGGCGAAACATAAAATAGGTTGCATACCGGACATATTGTGACGACTTTCCTTTGTTGATTTTCCAAAAATCAATACTATTACTAGAGGTAAGTTTATAGTCCCGCTTTACTTGTTTGTCACTAGTTTACAAATCTTGGGGTGAGATACATGACTTGTTTTACATTTGGACGCAAGTACTCTTTTAAACGATTATGGATTTGCCTAAGTAGTGTTAACCCATTATGCCCACTATCAGGAACTGTTAATTACTTTGTGTAAGCGCGAGTGTTATAAATAGATCTATTGGGGATTGACATCCCCGTCCAGGTAAGTAGCGCTTACTAGGTTTGGAGGACCGAACTAACAAACTTATACCATGTCGGACTTTAGATGTTGCGGGTTGAACATCTACACGGGCATATTCTTCGCATTAATTTGCACACATACATTCTTATAGCTTCGGTGTCATGAGCTTAGTGAAATCATAATTACTTTTTGTGATATTATATGCGTTACATTATTACACACTTTGAAATCTTGTGGTCCAACATTGATACTTACTAAAACCTAGGAACTTACCAACTTTATGTTGACTTTTCTAAGCATGTTTTCTCAGGTCAGTAACTGCATGCTACTTGGATAGCGTTTTGGAGTATTATATTTGAGTCACATTTTGCGTTCTCATCTTACGAAAGGTTTATTGCATTACTTTTAAACGTTTGGTTATGTACTAAAATCTTTACGTTTTTATATTAGTGAACTCTTGAAACTTGGTGCTTGTTAAAAATCAAGAAAAGACTCGGTCACTCCTAAATATATATCTCGTGGGTCTTAGATAATATTTGAAACTTATGTAAGCTAATCGGGCCAATCCCATGGAAAGCCCATGGATGGCCGACCTATGTACACGCATATATACCCTCTCCATGCCTTGGAGAGGCTATTGGCTCATTTCATAATCTAATATTCTCTCTTTTGTTTCTCTCTCTAGAAGAGTCCAACCACTCTTTCTCTCTCTAAGATTTCTTGCTTTGATTGTGTGTGTGATTAGATAACATATATTATACAATTGGTATCAGTCGCCATGGGGTGATTTTGAGTGTTTTTGTGTGCGTTTTTGGTCTCAAAGGTGTGCGTGTGTGTTGCTTATACTCGAACCAAAAAAAGTACAAATTTTTTGGTGTTAAAAACCATAAAGTTCGTGTTTTTTTGTTAAGAGTATCTTAGTAATACTTAGTTATACAAAAGAAATCAAGAAAAAAGGTCAAAAAGTGTAGTTTTGAGTGATTTGAAAACTTAGTTTTCTGGATTTTATGGATGGACCTATTTAGCCACTTTGAATCTACTGATTTTGCCACTGTCAGTGTTAACCGATTTTGCCAATCTCGAGTCTACCAATTTTGCCATTTTTAGGTTAACCGATTTTGGCATTTTAAAGTGAACCGATTTTGACACTTTAAGGTGAACCGATTTTGACACTTTAAAGTGAACCGATTTTGACACTTTAAGGTGAACCGATTTTGACACTTTAAGGTGAACCGATTTTGACACTTTAAGGTGAACCTATTTTGACACTTTAAGAGGTGAACCGATTTAGACAGTTTGGGTGAACCGATTTAGACATATTATGGTAACCGATTTATCCATTTTGTTCTAGCCGATTTAGACACAATTCATTATTAACCGATTTATCCACTTTTCTAAAACAACAATACTTATTTCACGTTTTCTTCGTTGATTTGTAAAATCTCGCGAAATATTCAATTATTTTCTCGGTTTAATCAAGTTTTGTAAAATCCCGTGCAATACTTATTCTCAATCACTTTCATCAAACAAAACTTTAACACAACAACCTCTAATAAATGAATGATCAAGATCTTATCTTTTCACATTTCATAATCAATTGAAAATGACTACAATAGTTGAGCACATGATAGTTGTTGGTGCCAAGAACCGTCCTTTTATGCTTGACAAGACAATGTATAGCTCATGGAAGAGTCGTATATTGCTATACATCAAAGGAAACAAAAATGGTAGAATGATGCTTGAATCTATTGAAAATGGACCTCTGGTCTATCCGACTATTGAAGAAGATGGTAAAATTTATGACAAGAAATATGTTGAACTCACTGAACAAGAAAAGCTTCAAGATGATTGTGATGTTCAAGCTACTAACATTGTTCTTCAAGGTCTCCCACCAGACGTGTAGTCCCTTGTCAACCATTGTAAGGCGGCTAAAGATATTTAGGATAAAGTCAAGTTACTCATGAAGGCACTGAATTGTCATATCAAGAACGTGAATGTAAACTGTACAATGAGTTTGAGAAGTTTACTTTCGTCAAGGGTGAATCACTTTATAAGTATTACTTGTTCTTTGCTCAACTTATCAATGATATGTACAAAATTGGCATGACAATGCAGCAAGTTCAAGTGAATTACAAAATTTATGAACGCTCTTCAACCAGAATGGAGCAAGTTTGTAACCGATGTCAAGTTAGCAAAGAAAATGTATAATACCAACTTTGATTAGTTGTATGCAGATCTGAGTCAACATGAGGGATATGCAAATGAAGCACGAATGATGTGTGGAAGATATCCAGATCCTCTTGCATTGGTTGCTAACTATCAAACTCAGTCAAATTCTAC
Organism: Tanacetum coccineum; assembly: GCA_026074375.1. Lineage (NCBI taxonomy): Eukaryota > Viridiplantae > Streptophyta > Magnoliopsida > Asterales > Asteraceae > Tanacetum > Tanacetum coccineum. The sequence goes on from BQNB010055870.1 coordinate 29,984, forward strand.
TCAGTATCCACAACAGCTATCATCAATTCCTCAAACAACTCATTCTTCTTAACCATACTTATCAACTTATGAAGCACCTCATCATCCACAATAATACCAACATCCATTCCAGACCTAACTCAATCATACACCACTATTAGTTCCTTAAAATGCATATCATACCCTCATACCCTTCTAATTTCACAACAACCACAAGTTGAGTTTCCCCAACTAGACTTAGGACTTGTTGTTCCATCATTTCTACCAGGTGGTGATCCAATTGCTTGTCTTAACAAAGCAATGGCATTTATGTCAACTATGATGGCATCACATTTTCCTTCAACCAACAACCAACTTAGAACATCTTCTAATCCAAGAATCCAAGCTACCATTCAAGATGGCAGGGTTATTGTTCAACAAGTTCAAGGGAGACAGGATTAGAGTTTTGCGGGTACGGGAACTATAGGAAATGCTACAGGCTCTAGAGGAAATAATGCTGCAGGTCAAGCAAGGGTTGTTAAGTGTTACAATTGTTAGTGTGAAGGGCATATGGCAAGGCAGTGCACTCAGCCAAAGAGGCTAAGGAATTCTACATGGTTCATAGAAAAGATGTTGCTGGTTCAGTCAGTGGAATCTGGTCAGGAATTGGATGAGGAACAGTTGGCATTTTTAGCAGATCTTAGAGTTCTAGATGGTCAAGCTACTTAGACAACCATTCCACATAATGTTGCTTTCCAAACTGATGATCTAGATGCTTATGATTCTGACTGTGATGATATCTCTTCAGCAAACGCGGTCCTTATGGCTAATCTTTCTAGTTATGATTCAGACATCCTCTCCGAGGTACCACAACATGACTCATATCAAAATAATGATATGATTAATCAAAGTGTGCAAGAGACACAGAATTTTGAACAATCCCTTATTAATTATGTTCCAGATAACAAAATAACAAGTGATAGTAATATCATTTCTTATGAGCAGTATCTGCAACAAACATAAAATACGATTGTTCAAGATACTAACTCTTCTGCACAACAAGATTCTATGATAATATCCATGTTTGAACGGATGTCTAATCATGTAACTAATTGGGATAAGGCTAATTAGGAGACAAAAACTGTTAATGAATGCTTAACCACTGCTTGAAAGATATAAGGAACGAGCCAAAACTTTTGAACAAAGACTTAATATTGATTTAAGCAGTCGTGAGAAACTTATTGATTCTCAAATGGATGATATGATTCGGGATAAGAATGCACTTAAACAGGAAATTAACTCACTTAAACAGACTATTTCTAAACATGTCAAGGAAAAGGAATCGTTATTGCAAACATTTACTGTTTTCAAAAAGGAATCCAAAGAAAAAGAAAATAAATACATGGACAAGGAAATTTATTTAGAATACAAGATAAAGGAACTGGATAATATTATTTATAAAGTGGGTTAATCTGCGTAAACAGTGCACATGCTAACAAAACCATAAGTTTTTTATGATGACACTCACAAACAAGCTCTTGGTTATAAAAATTTGTTTTATCTTAAGAAAGCTCAGCGGATTAAGCCAACGTTATATGATGGTAGTGTAATATATAAGAAACTTGATGTGATTTATATGGTTGATGAAGAAGAGACTTTGATTTTAGAGGAAGAGAGTCGATAAAAAATGCTTGCAAAACAAAATGATCCAATTTCAAAAGAAAAGAAAATTAATATTTCTCCAATTAATTATTCCGAGTTGAATAAATTGTCTGGAGATTTTGGAAAACGTTTTGTTTTACAAATGCAATTGTCTGCAGAACAAGCTTTCTGGTTATCGCTTTCAAACCCTAATTCTAAAAAACTTAATGTTACACAAACACCCGTTGAAATAGAGGTTCCTAAAGAACTTCCAAAGGTAAGTTTGGTAAATACAAGTTTTCAAAAGCTAAAAAATCACCTTGCCAGATTTGACAAGGTGGTGAAAGTAAGAACCACACCTGATGCAATAACTGAGGGTTCATGGGGTTTTGAACATACCAAACAGGTTTTCAAAGAAGAAGTCATTCCATTTATAAATTCTCTACGAGCATCATTTAAAGATTTTGAAAATGGTCTTCACGGTGAACTTAATGAAGTGAAAATGGTTTTTAACCAAATGGAAGCTGTTGTTGAATAGTGTTCTGTAGACAAGAAATATTTTGATATTCAAAAGAAAGAACTTTCTCTTGATAATGATCAACTCTTGGACCATATTATCTTTCAAGACGTTATGAATATTGTGATGCATGCTGATTCTGTACCTATCAATGTGTTACCTACAAATAATAAATGTCATGTGGATGATAATCTTGAAAGTGAGCGGTTGATACAGGAAAATGATCACTTATTTAAACTTCTCTTATCTTAAGATATAGTTCACATATGTGTAAATTCTCTTGCTACGCTCACTAATTATGTCAAAATAGAGCAGGATTATATTGATGAATAGAGTGAGAATCTAGTGCTTAAGGATGAGCTTGCGAAAAAGGAACACATGGTTGAAAAGAAAATTTTTGATGAAGTTGTACTCAGATGTTCACGTCTTGAAAATCATAGTGCTAATCTTGAACTTAAATTACAACATCAAAAAGAGAGTTTTCTGAATAATATATCTTTAAACAATTAAAATGCTCCTGAAATTCTAGAATTTTTCAAAATAAATGAATGGCAAGCTAAGCTAGACGCAAAAGATGTCTCAATTGCTAATTTGAGGAAACATATTGAGAGTTAAAAGGAAAAAATATGGTTGAAAAAGATGTCCAATCGAATAATCCCAATATGATTGCCCCGTTTAAGCTTGATTTAGAACCTCTAGCTCCTAAAGTATTGAAAAACAGGGATGCTCACATAGACTATATTAAGCACTCTCGGGAATATGCTGACACTCTTCGAGAAATAGTCGAACACGCTAGATCACTTAAACCTTTAGATAGGGATTTACTTTGCCTGTATGTATGTTTAATGAATTCAGGAGGTGCTAGTTTATGTTACAGATACATGCCCTAGTTTAACAAAACCTAGTGAGAAACTTGTTGCGGTCATACCATTGAACAAAAACAAAAAAGTTAGGTTTATCGAACCTGACACATCATCAAGTAACACTCAAAAATAGGTAGATTCACACAAAACACAAGATTCTAACAAACCTATGTTGCTTTCTACAGGAATGAAGAGTTCTACTAGTGCTAGCAGATCATAGCCCTCAGACAATACCAAGAACAATAGGATCTCACAAACAACCAGTAGCAACCCAAAGAATAAAGTAGAAGACCACCCTAGGAGCGTTAAATCTAATTCAAATAAAAAGACTCGTGTTATTGAACCTGTCTATAATGCGAGTGTTAAGCATACAACATTAAATGCGAATTCTAAATTAATTTATGTTAAATGTAATCAATGTATGTTTGATGCAAATCATGATGTGTGTTTTCTTGAATTTGTTAATGATGTGAATGTACGTTTTAAATCTAAATCTGCTAAGAGGAGCAAAAAGAAGAACATTTGGAAACCAACTGGAAAAGTGTTCACTAATATTGGATATAGGTGGAAACCTACAGGACGAACCTTCACTATAATTGGAAATTCGTGCCCTTTAACTAGGATCACCTCCAGTAAAGTAGTGCCTCTTAAGGAAACCACTTCAAAATCAGTAACTATTCTTAATCCAGAAGTTAAGATATACAGTAAGAGAACCAAGGTTGCAAATTCAGTAGATTTGAGCAGTGAACCTAGTATCCTAGGATCTAGGCCTTCTAACATATCAAAACCCAACAAACATTGGGGATCTACTGCTTCAAATTCTCCATCTTCTTCACTTGTCAATTTCAAGTTGTCCAAATTATTCTCTAGTATTTGGACTCTGGATGCTCCAAGCATATGACCGGAAACAGGTCTCAACTCATCAACTTTGTTTATAAATTTTTGGGTACTGTCAGATTCAGTAACGATCAGATTGCAAAGATTATGGGCTATGGAGATTATCAGATGGGAAATGTTATGATTTCTTGGGTTTACTATGTGGAAGGGTTAGGACACAACTTATTTTTCGTTGGCCAATTTTGTGATTTCGATCTTGAGGTAGCTTTTTGGAAACACACCTGCTACTTTCGTGACTTAGAAGGTGTTGATATACTCAAGGGATCAAGGGGCTCAAACTTATACATGTTGTCTTTGGAAGATATGATGTTATCCTATCTCATTTGTCTCTTGTCGAAAGCGTCAAAGACCAAGTCTTGGTTATGGCATCAAATGTTATCCCATTTAAACTTCGATTATATCACTACACTAGCCAAACAAGGACTGGTTCGAGGGCTGCCCAGATTAAAGTTTCAGAAGGATCACTTATGTTCCACCTGTGCTTTAGGAAAAAGCAAGAAACACTCCCACAAACCCAAAGCTGAAGACTCTATTCAAGAAAAGCTTAATCTATTGCACATAGACCTTTGCAAGCCAATGAGGATTCAAAGTATCAATGGATGGAAATTCATACTGGTTATTGTTGATGATTACTCTCGGTTTACTTGGGTAAAATTTCTAAGATCGAAGGATGAAGTTCCAGAGTTCATGATTAAATTTATCAAAATGATTCAAGTTCGCCTCAATGCGACAGTCCGAAATATCAAAACCGATAATGGCACAGAGTTTGTCAATCAAACCCTGAGAGCTTACTATGAAGATGTCGGGATCTCACACCAAACGTCGGTTGCTCGTACTCCACAACAGAAAGACACTGTCAAAAGACGGAACCGAACTTTAGTAGAAGCTACACGCACCATGTTGATATTTTCTAAGGCTCCGTTAGTTATCTGGACAGAGGCGGTTGCGACAGCTTGTTTTACTCAAAACTGATAATTAATCCGTAAACGTCACAACAAAACACTGTATGAACTTCTCCATAACAGGAAACCCGACTTATCCTATCTTCACATCTTTGGTGCTCTTTGTTACCCCACCAATGATAGTGAGGATCTTGGCAAGTTGAAACCAAAAGTAGATATTGGAATCTTCGTCGGTTATGCTCCTGTAACGAAGGCTTTCTGAATCTACAACAAGAGGACCCGTCTAATCATTGAAACTATTCATGTTGACTTTGATGAGCTGACATCGATGGCTTCTAAACAATTCAGTTCAGGACCCCGGCCTCAACTCTTGACTCCTGGAACACTCAGTACAGGACTCGTGCCAAATCCTCCTTCTCCAACACCGTATGTACCACCAACTAAGAAGGACTGGTATATTTTGTTTCAACTGATGTTTGATGAATACTTTAATCCTCCACCTAGTGTTGCTTCTCCAGTTCCTGCAGTTGTTGCACTAGAACATGCTGATTCAACCAGTACACCTTCCTCAACTACCATTGATCAAGATGCACCATCTCTAAGTACTTATCAAACCCCTCAAGAAACACAATCTCCAGTAATTCCTTCCGATGTTAAAGAACATTTTCATGATATTGAAGTTACACATCTAGATAACGATCCCTTCTTTGAAGTTCCTTCCAGAACCATATTCTGAAGAATCTTCTTCAAGGGATGTTATTCCAACTAATGTGCACTCAGTCAATCAACCACCTGAACATCTCAGTAAATGGACCAAGGATCATCCGTTGGATAATGTAATTGGCAATCCCTCACGACCCGTCTCTACAAGACTTTAAATACAAAACGAAGCCCTGTTTTGCTACTTTGATGCTTTCCTTACTTCCGTTGAACCAAAGAATTATAAATAAGCTTTGAAGGAAGCTTATTGGATCAAAGCTATGCAAGAAGAACTTAATGAGTTCGAACGACTTGAAGTATGGGAGCTCGTTCCTCGTCCAAATTGTGTCATGATCATTACCTTAAAGTGGATCTTCAAGGTTAAATTAGACAAACTGGGAGGCGTTTTGAAAAACAAGGCGAGTTTGGTAGAAAGGGGATATCGTCAAGAAGAAGGGATTGAGTTTGAAGAATCTTTTGCATTGGTTGCTCGACTAGAGGCTGATGCGTATTTTATTTTAAAATATTTTTTACCAAGTTTTAAATTTATAAAACTCGATCTACCTGACAACGCACTAACGGGCAGAGAACCCGATCGTGGGTAGTACAGAATGATAAATCCGAGGTTGTCCCAAGAGCTAAGTTGTAATTAGTTTTAATTTGAAATGTCACGTTTATAAAATGGTTTTTGATTTGAAATAAATAACAATAAAATAAATAATTGGAAATTAAAAGAGTTGGAGATATCAAGAGAGAAAACGTGCTAACCTAGTTACTTCATTGCTACTGTTAGGAAAATGCTTTCCTGTGCAATGTTAAACTATGGTTTCATTAGTGGTTTCTAAGGTCGATAGACTTGAATAAGCATATTTAGTCTATCTTATACTTCCTGCGATTTCGAATCAGTCCCAAATCGTCTGGAAGGTAGGTTATCCAGGTTGCAGTGATTAATCCCAACTATTCCCAAAACTTATCTAATAACCTATGCAGATTATTAACCCTCTCTGAAAGAGTTCCTGTACTTTTTAAGTATATTGAGTGATAAGTGCGGTGACCGGTAAGTTCCTACACTAGGTAAGGAGTTAGTGATCCTCCCTAGTACCCGATGGATCCTATATTGACTAGATAATCTAATAATGGGGCAAGCAAGGTCCAGACCACCCGTACTACCAAAACCCAGGGTTACACGATAGTCAAGGAATATCTAATGAAACCATAATCTAACAGGAAACAAACATCATAACAACAATAATTACATAACTAGGCCAGCACTTTAAGTGCTTAGCCGCTCATGGTAACGGAAACACAACAAGAAATAGAAGTAAGTATAGTGTGATCTCCCTTGGACTCCAGGTGGAATTCTTTGAAGGTTGGAAGCCTTTGTTGCCTCTCCAATTGGCTGTGGAGGAAGTGATGTCGGAATAGCTTGAATGAGGCCTCTATTTATAGGTATCGAACCTGTTACGACGTAATTGATAAATGTGTTACGCCGTAACCTTCTTACACGACATTCCATATTTAAGCAGTTGTTACGGCGTAACCAGATATGGTGTTACGTCATAACCTTCAAATAATGTCCATAAGTACGTGACCTTCCTTCCATATTTGTAGATCTTCATAGTTACAGCGTAACAATATAGGGTGTTACGCCGTAACTCTATCTATAGTAAGATTTCCTTCCAAATTCATGTTTACGGCGTAACTAGATATGGTGTTACGTCATAACCATGTCTTTGATCTTCGTACTTGCTTTATTTATGTTACGGTGTAACCATTTTTGGTGTTACGCCGTAACATTCTTCAAATATTTACACTTTGAGTCCTTTTCCCCTTGTTTCTTATCACTTTCCTGCATTTCACCTGAAAACTGCAAAATGATAGAAAATATCTCGTTTTCGAGTGTTAGTGAAACATTTGTAGGTAATATAGGGGGGGTATTTTGCCACTAAAAAGTATTAAATATTTAATGTTATCAAATATCCCCCCACTTGACTTCTGGTTGCCCTCAAGTAGAACCTGTTAGAACATTTTCTAAAAAGATTTCTCAAGAATAACTTCAAGAAATGAATTTATAAAACTCTTATACTAGAAAACATCAAAGCCAAACACCTCATGAAAAGGGGATAAAAAGTCACTCAGCTCTCCACTAGTCTAAGTGTTTCATTTTTGAGGTGATCTCTTAATTGCACAGTCATAGCATGTATTCTATCATAAGCTTGGAAAGTACACAAATTTGCACCAGTTAGAATTAGGGTCTAAATAATTCTCAAAGGCAACAAGGGTAATATGGTTTTAAAGGGGTGATAAAGGGGTTAGGATAGACATGGGATACACATTTAATGGTTGTTAATATAAACACAAAACAAATATTCTAAAGTAATCTAAGGTTAACTAGCCATTCTCCATCCATGGGTCCAAGAGTCTAGGTCTGAAAATCTGATCTTCAATAATGGGCTACTAGCTCCATTCTTCATGAGTATTAGGATGACTTGATGTAATAATAGGCTACTAGCTCCATTTTTCATAATTACTAAGATGTCTTGGTGCAATAATGGGCTACTAGCTCCATTTTTTATTTTTTATTTTGCACCATCTTTACATCCGATATTATACGTACATCCCCCACTTGAGATAAACAATGTCAAAAGTGGTGATATAAGGTGGTCTTTATAGATCATAACTGATTGGTCTTCCAAGAATGCATATAATTCTCGTTCCCATTCCCCCCGAACCATGGACTTAAGTAGCCAGAGATTTCAACAAAAAAAATAAAGACTACAGGGTAGGCTAAGGTGAAATGGTGTAACAAAACATATAGAGTAGGGTGAAAACATAGATTGGCTCAACATGGGTGATCTAGGGGTATCTTGCACTAATAATGAGTGCAACAAAAGGGTTTATCATGGGAGGTCAACAATTCAGTGTAACAACTCGATAAATACACACATATAGGCTATTTGGGTGTTTTCCTAAGTGTTGCCTTCTTGAACTATCTATTCTTGCTAATCAATTAGGTCTCGAAATGATGTACAGACCAAATAAATTTATAAAACTCGATCTACCTGACAACGCACTAACGGGCAGAGAACCTGATCGTGGGTAGTACATAATGATAAATCCGAGGTCGTCCCAAGAGCTAAGTTGTAATTAGTTTTAATTTGAAATGTCACGTTTATAAAATGGTTTTTGATTTGAAATAAATAACAATAAAATTAATAACTAGAAATTAAAAGAGTTGGAGATATCAAGAGAGAAAACATGCTAACCTAGTTACTTCATTACTACTGTTATGAAAACGCTTTCTTGTGCATTGTTAAACTATGGTTTCATTAGTGGTTTCTAAGGTTGATAGACTTGAATAAGCATATTTAGTCTATCCTTGGTTGCGGTAAAACAAATTTAATATACTTATATAGTATTATTCTCGTAAGAATTTCTTTCCAAAATACTTCTCAAACAAGA